>JAHWFP010222239.1:0-51349 GCA_023313725.1 Lithobius niger | reverse complement strand
ACCCTTGTTTCAAAGAAGACAGTCCCAACTTTCGAATGAATCTAATTGGAGTCATCTAACTGAATTACACACGTGACAATAGAAGTTGAAAGTTGAAAATGCGCGAAAAATCCAACGGTGACTGTTATACCAACCCCTAGTAACACAGGCGTAGCTCGGTCCATAACAGATGTAGACCCTGTCAACAACCCTTGTTGCAAAGAAGATATTCTCACCTTTCGAATGAATCTAATTGGGGGTCATCTACCTAATTTAGACACGTCACAATAACAGTTGAAAATGAGCGAAAAATCCAACGGTGACTGTGATACCAGGCCCTAGTAAAAAGGGCGTAGCTCGGCTACTAACAGTTGTACACCCTTTCAACAACCCTTGTTTCAAAGAAGACAGTCCCAACTTTCGAATGAACCTAATTGGAGCCATGCAACTGAATTAAACACGTCACAATAGAAGTTGAAAGTTAAAAATGAGGGAAATATCAAACGGGGACTGTGACACCAGCCCCTAGTAAAACAGGCTTAGCTCGGTCCCTAACAGACGTAGACCCTTTAAACGACCCTTGCTGTAAAGTAGATATTCTCACCTTTTAAATGGGGTCATCTGCCTAAATTAGACGCATCTCAATAGTAGTTGAAAATGAGCTAAAAATCCAACGGTGACTGTGATACCAGCCCCTAGTAAAACAGGCGTAGCTTGTTCCTAACAGTCGTAGACCCTTTCAATTACCCTTGTTTCAAGGAAGACCGTACAAACTTTCGAACGAATCTAATTGGAGTCATCTAACTGAATTAAACACGTCACAATAGAAGTTGAAATTGGAAAATTAGCGAAAAATCCAACAGTGACTTTGATACCTGCTCCTAATAAAGTGGTTCCCAACTTTTTCTACAGCATTCCTCCACATTGGGACTAGCAGGTAGTGGTGCCCCCCCCCCCAAAAAAAAAAAAACAGCTGTGCATTTTTTTTCCCACTACGATGAGGCAGTGTTGCTAGATGAGAACAAAAATGTCTAGAATTTTACCTAAATAGTTGTAAATTGCCGCAAAAAATCTGTAGATATTAAAAAATGAAAATTTCGTCTTCCTTATACAATTTCACTTTTTTTGTGATGTATAGTTAAAAATAAAAATAAATATCGGCACTGATCTTTAGGGCGCGTTACGTAACTCGCCTTTGCATTCTCGCAGCCGGAAGCTAGTAATCATCTGAAATTCCAACATGGCGGCGGTTTTAGTTCTGCCGTTTCTCAACTAAAACAGTCAATAGTGTGAGTTCACAAGTGAGTGGAAAATTGTTTCGTTATGAGGAAATCTTTGTCATTTTGTCACTGATTATAAGATTGTAAGCTTTTACCCAAACGATGTCGAATTTAGGTAATCCACGTAGCGTTGTTAGTCGTGGCAATGACACTATTACGTCGCGATTAAATTCTAGCTGCGAGAATGCAAAGGCGATTCGGTGCGTAAATGCGACCTTTTTACGGTGCCGTCAGTAGCTCGCGCCTCCCCTGTAGTTGCTCCGCCGGCTGGGAAACGTGGCCCTAGTAAAACAAGCATAGCTCGCTCCCTAACAGACGTAAACCCTTTCAACGACCCTTGTTGCAAAGAAGATATTCTCGCCTTTCGAATGAATCTAATTGGAGTCATCTACCTAATTTCGACACGTCACAATAGCAGTTGAAAGTTAAAAATGAGCGAAAACGGGTCCCTAACAGACGTAGACCCTTTAAACGACCCTTGCTGTAAAGAAGATATTCTCACCTTTCGAATGAATCTAATTGGGGTCATCTGCCTAAATTAGACGCATCTCAATAGTAGTTGAAAATGAGCTAAAAATCCAACGGTGACTGTGATACCAGCCCCTAGTAAAACAGGCGTAGCTTGGTTACTAACAGTCGTAGACCCTTTCAATTACCCTTGTTTCATGGAAGACCGTACAAACTTTCGAATGAATCTAATTGGAGTCATCTAACTGAATTAAACACGTCACAATAGAAGTTGAAATTGGAAAATGAGCGAAAAATCCAACAGTGACTTTGATACCTGCTCCTAATAAAGTGGTTCCCAACTTTTTCTACAGCATTCCTCCACATTGGGACTAGCAGGTAGTGGTGCCCCCCCCCCCAAAAAAAAAAAAACAGCTGTGCATTTTTTTTCCCACTACGATGAGGCAGTGTTGCTAGATGAGAACAAAAATGTCGAAGCAGTCTATTAAACTGGACGTTGTAAACAATGGACGCATCGAAGCAGTCTATTGAACAATGGACGTTGTAAACAATGGACCTTGTAAACAATGGTCGTCAATATCTGGTAATGTTGCGAAGTTGAAAAAAGCGACGGACGGACGGACAAAGTCGTTGCAATAGTCTTCTTGCCGGTTACGGTGTACAGAAGCCTAAAATAAAAATAAAAATCGGCACTGATGTTTAGGGCGCGTTACGCAACTCGCCTTTGCATTCTCGCAGCCGGAAGCTAGAAATCATCTGAAATTCCAACATGGCGGCTGTTTTAGCTCTGCCGTTTCTCAACTAAAACAGTCAATAATGTGAGTTCAGAAGTGACTGGAAAATTGTTTCGTTATGAGGAATTCTTTGTCTTATTGTCACTGATTATAAGATTGTAAGCGCTTACCCAAACGATGTCGAATTTAGCTAATCCACATAGCGTTGTTACTCATGGCAATGACACCATAACGTCGCGATTAAATTCTAGCTGCGAGAATGCAAAGGCAATTCGGTGCGTAAATGCTCCGCCGGTTGGGAAACGTGGCCCTAGTAAAACAGGCATAGCTCGCTCCCTAACAGACGTAAACCCTGTCAACAACCTTTGTTGCAAAGAAGATATTCTCACCTTTCGAATGATTCTAACTGGAGTCATCTACCTAATTTCGACACGTCGCAATAGCAATTGAAAGTTGAAAATGAGCGAAAATTCCAACGGTGACTGTGATACCAGCCCCTAGTAAAACGGGCGTAGCTCGGTTACTAAGTCGTAGACCCTTTCAATTACCCTTGTTTCAAGGAAGACAGGCCTAACTGAATTATCTAACTGAATTAAACACATCACAATAGAAGTTGAAAGTTGAAAATGAGCAAAAAATCCAACGGTGTCGACTGATACCAGCCTCTAGTAAAACAGGCGTAGCTCGGTTCCTAACAGTCGTTGACCCTTTCAACAACTCTTGTTGCAAAGAAGACATTCCCACCTTTTGAACGAGTCTAATTGTAGCCATCCACCTGAATTAGAATCGACGCAGCAGCAGTTGAAATTTGTAAATTGACAAATTGAGATGTTTGTTAGCATTAAAAGAGCCAAAAAATGGTAGAAAATGGCCTAAAATCCATTTTTCTTGAAAACCATAAGAGATATGAAAAAAAATGGATGGGAATGACATTGTAGTTTACATTATTGCAAACAACTTTTATCTCGACTGTTTTTGTGCATCACTAACGGTTCTTGCATAATCGACCAAATTTGACAAAATTGGGCGCCATTTTGGCCGCCGTCTTGAATTACGGATTTCCGGTCCATTTATCGAGCTGGCAACAGGCATTTGTAATAGATTTCTGTGCTGCGGCATGATTGGAGAGGATACCCAGACTCCAAACATCAAAAACCTCGGGGAAAAACTCACTTTTTCTGCAGCTCCACACTTCAGGTCCCCCCCCCCCCCATCCCGCCAAAGACCTCATCTTTGAGCGTGAAGTTTGACTAGAAGTTACCAACAGAATCGGTCAATCTTAGTCTTATTTCTGCGAAACCAAAACTTTAAATTTCCTTGTGGTTCATCCTCAGCATCCTTAAGAAAAAGTCACCAAACTGGGCCGTAGCGCTCACATTTTTAGCCGCCGTAACTTCAAAACCAATGTAAACATGTAATTACTTCCTTTTATTTTATTACAGGCATAAAGCCAAAATACACTAGCTTAGTTGTGTTTTAGGAGGGGCTTCCTTTAAGATACTTAACCTCACATATATATATATGTTGGATACAGACTTGATACGATATTTTTTATCTTGTTTGTTGGTACCCAAATGTTATGAAAAATGTCCGACTTTTCTCTATCGCCATTCTCTGCTGAGACAAAACTCAACTTATTTTAATTCATTATAACTTTTACTGAGCTAGTTCACTTGATCTTTTTTGTTTAATTTTTGCCCCGGATCACTACCTCTGCTTAGCCTTCCTTCTCAAAGATTTAAAACGAACATGAATTTCATTTGTTGTAAATAGTTACTGACAACTCGACCGTGACTACCAACAATCCGAATGCAAACAAACGATCTGTTCCTTCTATTAAAATTGCCCAAGTCAAACTGTGCATTATACTTCGTCCCCCTTCCTTCAATAGTTACAGTGCATAACACTGTAGTTTAATATTCTGTACACCAAAACACCCAAAGATCCCAAAAAACAATTTTCCTTTGTCAATCAGTTCAAAACTCGTTATTGGCACATGTGTACATAGTCCCTGTTCCTTCGAACGGCTACCAAGCAAAAGCCTTTGTTCAACCGACTTCTTCCACTTTCCATTGTTCTCCAGGCCCTCAGCCAATCAGACCCCCGTAGCGCTCCTACCCCTGCGCTTTTGCAACAAAAATCCGATGCTCCAGCATAAAAAGCCCCAGTTGCCCTCCCTCCATAGCACAGCTCACAGATCTAAAACAAGTGGTGGTCACGGCCGGTCAGGAGTGGAGATGCCACGTTCTGAAGGTTGCCATGCCGGGCAAAGGTAGTGGTCAGTATGTATTACTAGTTTAAATGAAAGTTTAACTTTAGGACCCCCCAATTCTAAATTTATAGTAACTAGTATAGGTTTTAACTTACCTCTTGTTTTGGAATATTATAGTTAAGCAAGCCCAGAGGCAAACTGGCGGGTCAAGAGGCCAGTTGGGAATGTAACGGCCAGAGGCCACTTTTTTCAACTTATTAGGGCAGAGCCAGGACGTAGCTAAGAGCATTTGGCTGGGGTGGGGGTAAAATTTGTTGGGTCAAGCATTGCAGCTAGGGGATTTTGGGGAGCACTGAGAGCTCCCCCAGCGGGGTCCGGGGCAGAGCCCCGGAAGCTGACGGATTTTTAGGTATTGTAAGGCCTTTACTGGCTTCAAATGATATGTATTAGACATTGCTTAGGGCGCCACAAAAATAAAAGACAGTAAATAACAATAGGGGAAAACATTTTTTTAACCCCTTCCCGTACCCTAAATTTATTTTTGGTGGCTTTAGAAGAATACTGGATCCCTGGTGTTCACATGAAGACTAAGTACTATTTTTTTTAATTATGAAAAGCTAGGAATTTAACCTTAGTGATTAGTTTTAGTTCTAGTTTTGGTTCAGTGTTATGTGTTAACACACTGAAGGTAGCATATTTTGGCGTTTCGAAGGGTGGGAACTTTCCAATATCAGTGTTGGATGCAAATAATAAAGAGTGGAACCAGAACAAAGTTGGGGGGGGGGGGGAGAATTCGCCGAGTGTTTTTTTCAATTTTTTGGTATTTTTCTCTTAGCTTCGTTTTTTTCCGAACAATTTCGGCATGGAGGGCCTCAGTCTCTTCCTTGGATCTGCCCTCGACTTTAATTGAATCCCAATTTCCGCATTTTAAAATATGGAAATGGGACCTAAGCCAAGTTAAGGGCACGGACTTGCTAGAAGGAAAGGAAAATTGAAAATGAAAGCCCTTTAGCGATAATGGTCATGGTGTCAAGGTGCTAGGCCAGGCTTTAGTATTTGTTAGAATTTGGTCATGTGACTCTTATGGTATTTTTGTTCAGATGCTTTTTTTTCTCATTTTAACTAATTGTGGGAAACACACATTACGATAATCTCATACAGATCACTCTCAATGAGCTTGCGCTGCAACTTGAAAAAGTATGGTGTAGAAAAAATTCAGGGCTTACCTTCCTAAGCAGAGATTGTTTAAGTGTCATTCTTATAGCTGGCTGCAGAAGTCACCGAGATGGCCCTAACCGAGATGGCCTTCCAACCCTCAACTTCCGTTTTTTAGAACAATTTTTGACGGTTTTCGTCGTTTTAAAATAAGATTTCTCATCGGTTCGCTCGTTTCCGTGACAGATGAAACGTTAATCTTCACTTCCTCTTTCTCTTATGACCTCCATGGCTAATAGTACCCGAAGGATCTGTGTGTAATGTCCAGTCAGTTAATGCAATCACTCCAGATAGAATGCGTACGTACATTTTGCAATCTCGTTTGCAACTTAATGAAGAGCGGCTTCCTTGCAACACGCAGTCGCAGCTGCTCTTTTGTTCATTCATTAACCGATGCCACGAGACACAGCAACTAGTAAATTTCGGCGTCCTACTTGGAGGACAAAAAAGGCTAATTACCAAAACCAATGTTGCTTGCAAATTGAGAAGATTAATTTAGTAAGTACAGCCGAAAGGTGTGAAACTTCGCACGAATAAATAAAGAGTAACCGAGTATTACAAAAAAAAGAAATATATAAAATATACACCGACTTTACTTTTTAACTTATTTATTTCTGCTGAGATGCCACTAGAGCGAGAGGCCAGTCGGGAATCCCCGATCGCCCGACCTTGCCAGTCCGCCTCTGAGCAAGCCAAACAGCATTTTTGGCCCCCTGCTTACTGTAATGTCAGAGTGGTTCTCTTCTAAAAACCAGGTTTTTTTCTTGTTTATTTTAAACCACGATTTAACTTAAACAGCAGTCAGTGAACCTTGAGGATTCGGGCGCTCTTTTGCGAAAGAGATATATGTCTGGGTTAATTGTATAATTTAGCGGATGCGGTTATAAATTAACGGATTCTTCTGGAATTCACCCTACTTTTTCTATTCGAAAAGTGTACTAATGTAAAGAGCCAGTTGTTGCTTTTTTTAGTTCGAATTTATTTTAAATTCGTTGTTTGCTTTCACTGAAAGCCTTCTTGCTTTAATTCAAAGCTTCTCATTTTAACTAGTAACCAAAATGTAAAGTGCCTTTTTCATTTGTTGTCCTTTTATTAAAACCAAGAGTTTTTAAAACTACAAGTACGGTTTCTAGTGCAGATTAATTGCTTGCGTTTAAATAATATGTTGCCTATTTTATTCTAAACCCCCTTAGCTTTTAAACTTACCCACCGGTGGTGGCAGCCTTAAAGACCAGGTAGAAAGTTACTGGTTAGACCTATTCACTTTAGATAGGAATAATATCTTCACTCCCTCCGGGATTGAGGCCCTACTTTGCTGTTATAATAAGTATCAGTCATTTCTACAAGCTGGATGTCAACCATGAGTGCGGAAACGTTACAAGCACCTAGCCCGTCGTAGCGTCAGCTGCTACAAATGGTGGCAGTGGTGGGATGAACAGGTGCTGTTCACGTCAAGCGTTTGGGCTGAGGGGTTTTATGCTAGCAGCCCGACGTGAAGGAAGAAGGAAACCACATCCTTGTAGGAGAGCTACTACATGGGGGACTCGTAGAGGTGGAGAACAATGGGAGAGGGAGGACAGAGCCAGCTGTCACTCAAGCAGGGGAACAAAGGGACCTTTGGAGTTGCGCTCTGTGATTAGAGGAGAGCATGAACTTTGGAAAATACTGACTGCTGGTTGGTGGGTTAGGTTGGCAGTGCTAGTAGCAAAGGGTTTGCCGACTTTAGGACTGGGGCTTGGGAAAAAAGGCCAGTTTGTGTTTGACACAAAGGAACTTTGGGAAAAGGCCTATTTACAAGTAAAAATAAAATTATATGGATTTTAATGCTCGTAGAGAGGCTCATACAGTGAATAAATCACTGTGGCTAAATTAAACAAGCAATGAAATCCAAAACTGCGATGTTATGCATGACATACTGGGGGGGGGGGGGGTGTAGCGTCCGAAGATACGACTCTCGAGGTGCTTGTATGTAGCCTCGCCGACATCTAGATGGTTTTGACCTTTAACTTTAGTTGTGGTGGCGGTTTTTACTTTTCAGGAAACAGCACACATGTACTACTGACCCAGTATGGGTAACAGAGAGTCATTTGTCCTAACTGTAGGCTAACTTGACAACTTTAAAGGGGTGGTAATCACTGCCACCAGGTAGGTGTTGTTAATTGTAGCCCTGAGTTTAAATATCAAGTGGTTTTCTTAAATAATTAACACTAGCAATTAATCTCACTAGCAGAAGAACTGGCGTTTTACAAACTCTTGGTTTATTAAAATGCAAACAAAATATAAACAATTACATTTAGTATCAAGTAGTGTCCACAAGAAAGCTTTTAAATTAAAGCACGGCGATTTTTACAATAAAAAAAATCAACACGAATTTACATTAAATTCAACTTAAACTTTACATGCGATGCAAAGAGTAAAATACAATTTCGATTAGAAAATGTTTGTGGGACCTCGGGAACCCGTTATTACGTGCAAACAGCGGGAATTACACGCAATAATCTATTAAGTGCAAACCGCGGGAATTACACAAAATAATCCAAGACTATGTGTCTTAAGTACGACCTAACATCAAATCTACAAATCTGTTAGATCCATATTATTTGGGTATCCACCATTAAAGTCACGGCTTCAGCAAATAAGTCTTCTGTTCAGATTTAAGTGTTTAGATTAAGTTAATTAATAATAAACACAGAAAATAAAGCTGGTTATTAGGCAGGGACCGTGAACTCTGACGTTATGGGGGTGGGAGACCAAGAATGCCGATACTGGCGTCACCACCCATAATTCTCAAAGCTTAGGTTAGTTTTAAGTTTAGAACTAAAATTTTGAATGGGGTTTCCAAAAATTAAATTTTCTAAGTTAAGACTAGTCAATACGAACCACTACCTTTGCCCGGCATGGCTACATTCGGACGGGACATCTCCTATGCCGACTGGCGTAGCTACTTCTGGCTTTGAAATCTGTTGAGCGTGTGCTGAGGAGTAAGGGGAGCTGGGCTTTTTATGCTACAAGCCGGATTCTCGCGACCAAAAGCGCAGACGGGTAGGAGAGCTACGGGGATCTGATTGCTGGAGGGAGAACAATGGAAAAGTCGGCAGAGCAAAGGGTTTTTGCTTGGCGCCGTTTGAAGGAACAACTGTATGACTTTGGGAGTAGAGATAGGCAATTTGAGTTATACTCATTGTTTGGAACGTGAAAAAGCCTTTAATTATTATTGATTGTTTTCTTATTAAACCACGATGTTATGCATCGCGATTATTGAAGGAAAGATCTCATTTAATTCGGTTTTTAATAGAAGGAAGCCAGGTTTTATTTTTGGAATTGGTAGCCAAGTCGATTTTCAAGGAACAACTAAGTTTACATTAAAAAAAATGTGTCCTGTAAAATTCGAAGCATCATGTTGCCTTAGCTCCGGTAGTGGTGATGGCAAAAGATTACGTTAAAAGATTGTTATGAAAATAAAAGTTTAAAAGTACCAGCAAATGCTAAAACGCATTTTAAATAGATTAAATGTTATTTGCAGCCGCAAAAATGGTTTTTGGATGTCGGACATTTCTCAAGTGCATTCTAGATTGTCACCTTAAATCTGCTTAAGAAATATCAAAACAAAGTGTGTATGTACATAAAAACTGAGGTTAAGTACCTTCGTAGAGGAAGCCCCTCTTATTAAACACTAAGCTAATGTCTTTGGCTTTATGCCTAAAAGGGATGAAGAAAAAATAATTACAATTTTACAAGTTTGAAAAATGGCTTCTCGTGCGCTGCGTGAATTACGGCTTCGGTTTCGTGCGTTTTTCAAAACGATGTAGAGTGACTTCTAGATGGAATTTTGATGATCTGTTTCCGGGAGAATACAGAAAAACTTCGTGGCTATTAAGAGCTTCAAAAATGAGACGAATCAAACCATTTTTCAGGGAATTATAGATTGTTGAAGTTGGAGTTTTCACGGCAGCGCAGCGCCGAGAAAAAAAACTGTTCGTTGCCGTAAACGAAATTTTACCCTCAGGTTTTTGATGGTTTGAGTTGAGTTCTCCTCTCAAATCGGGTGAAGAACTCTGCCTTCTTTATAGCTCCCCACCAAGGAGATTCTATTTGGGGTTCTTGGTGAACTCCACAATAGAAGCTAAAACAGAAAGATTAGTGCACACAATATATGTCAAAAACTTGAACTGCCAAGCACTGTAATCAAAATTGCAAAAATACGTGCATCAAGTTTGCATCAAGTTGGAGAAAATACATCTCCAGTTTGAGGAAATACACCTCCGTGGTTTTGAGGAAACACACCTCCAGGTGATACTTAGTCATATCCCAGGATCGTTTTACATGGTTTTAAAAGAACACTGGTTTTGCAAAAATTAAAATCCCTGTTTTATATTTTTGGGGGACTAACATTTTTGTGTCTTAATTAATTTGACGCAAAATTAAATTATAAAAATTAAGAACACTATTTTTGCTGCCATTAACTAAATACTGTCCGCGCTGCTGCTGTGCAGGAAAATCGTACAAGTATTCAGAAAATAAGGCAAAAGACATTTAAATCAAAAAACACACTAGAAATTACAAAGTTAATTTTGTTGTTTCGTTATAATTAGTAAATGAGACCGTCTATTGCTCTGGTAATATAATGGGGTAGATAAGCCTAAACTTCTGCATTTTAATTTAGGTATACTGATGAAATCTGGATATAGGGCCAACTGAATTTCCCAAACTGGAAGTGGAAACCGGAAGTGCCTATTTTCAGCCATGAGCCAAACCAAAAAATAGCTTGACCAGTCCCATGCATGGGGAAAAGTGTTTAAAATGTGGCGCATCATACCTGAGTACTATTCTTCATATTTCAAGGTATGAAAGTTGACTGATAGGTAGCTTAACGGCTGAAACGGAGGTCAAAGGTCAAATTTTAGACAAAAAAATCACATTTATTATTTTCTGCTAAACCATTGCTTTTACAAAGGAAAAAAGTGTTTAAAATGTGGCGTATCATACCTTAATACTGCTCTTGACATTTCTGGGTATGGCGGCCCTGACTGAAAGGTAGCTTAAGGGGTCAAACGAAGGTCAGAAGGTCAAATTTTAGACGAAAAATCACATTTTTGTCATTTTCTGGAAACCGTTGCTTTTACAAAGGGGAAAATTGTTTGAAATGTGGCGCATCATACCTTAATATTACTCTTGACATTTTTGGGTTTGACAGCCCTAACTGAAAGGTAGCTTAAGGGGTCAAATGAAAGTAAAAAGGTCAAATTTTGGACGAAAAATCACTTTTTTGTCGTTTTCTGCTAAACCGTCGCTTTTACAAAAAAAAACCATGTGGCAACATAATTAAAGGAAATTGAATTTACAGCTTTTTTTGTCTAAAAAAATTTCCGTGTTCGATGCTTTGGTTAGAAATTGCTTGAATATTACCTTAACAATGGCCACTCTGTGTGTTCATGACTTTAGAAGTTGAACTGCTACTATGTCATTACTAATCTTAAAAATGGATGTAGATAAGTTCATCCAAAAGGTATAGAGGTCCTTTATTCAATGAAGCCAATGAAAATTTTTCTCTGTAATTATGGTCTGAACCATAACTGATCTTTAGTACTGATGGAGAGTATAAGTATTTTGAGATAGCTCTGTCCCCACAGTTAAGCAAGCTATTTTATAAACACTGTATACAAAAATGTCCTCTTTTTAGATGAGACTAAATAGTTACATTATTTTGGTTTAGAAATGTCATAGTAAAAAGTCGAAAGTTAAAATTCAGTAAAAGTTAAATTCGGTAAACATGAACAATATAGTAGTAGACGATTAGCCATTGATCGGTTCTTACTTATAGCAAAACTGTTTTATTAGTCTTATTGGCAAAATACATCTTCACCTAACACCTGCAAACACTGATTCTTAGACTGAAAGCTCGTCACATTACCATCAGACATTACTGATAAGGACATAAGAGAAGATCTTATTTTAACATACCAAATCTTAAATGAATCCATTGATTTGCGTAGTGAAACCTTTTTCGAACTCTCCAATGTTGGTTTTACTCGTGGTCATACAAAAAAAGCTCAAGAAGCCAGCATTCAGAACTGACATTGGCAAATCATGTTTTACTGTGCGTTCCATCAGTAGGTGGAATGCCTTTCCTGAATCAGTGGTGAATTCTACAACGCTCAGCAGCTGGAAGAGTCGCTGTGACAAACTATAAACACTATACTGATGTTTTAAGCATGTGCTTTATTTCAGCTTTGCTCCCTTATTATTATTATTATTATTAATATTATTTATATTCGAAAAAAAGTATTGATGAGGATATTGTAGAAACATTTAATGTTAGAGAGATAGCAAATGATTTTAATACGATTTTCTCAAATCAAGTAAGGCAGATCAAGGATAGTTATAAGGAAGAGCACGATAGTTATAAAAAAGGAAGGTACCATAAAAAAATTAAACGAATGAATGACAAAAAAGAAAATATAAATAAAAGAGTAGGAAAAAGAATGTATATTGATTATGCTAATGAAAAGGATGTAATAAATATAATAAGTGAATTAAAAAATACAAAAGCATCTGGGATAGACAAAATACAAACTGAACATATAAAAAAGACAAAAGAAAACACAGCAATTGCAATCTGTAAATTAATAAATAATTGATAAAGAAATATGGCCATAATTGTTAAAAATACAGGTTTTACGGCCGATATACAAGAAAGGCGAAAAAAAAAGGCTTTTATCAATAATAGACAAAATAATTGAAAATTTTTTTGCTAATAAAATCAAGGATTTTCTGGAAAAAATAAATATTTTAACAAATGTACAGTATGGATACACCAGGAAAAAGGGAACAACTGACTTATTAGTAGAAATAAACGAAATAATAACTAGGGCATTAAATGAAGGAAAATATGTCGGTACATTTCTAGTAGATTTACAAAAAGCTTTTGATACTTTTGATTCTGAAATTCTTTAAAAAAAATGTGACAAAATAGGACTCAGAGGAAAAATCTATAATATTATTAAAAGTTACTTATACAATAGGAAAATGTTAGTAAAAATAAAGGAAGAAAGTAGTTATTTAAAAAATTCAAAATTTGGCGTTCCACAGGGATAGAACAGGGATTTTCCACAGGGATTTTCCTGATTTATACAAATGACATATCAAATAATATTGAATCTCTTTCTTTTCGCAGATGATACCATTATGATTTCAATACATTTTAACTATAAAGAAATGATAAATAATCTACAAGATGACTTTAACCAATTAAATGACTGGTTTATTGAAAACGAACTATTCATTAGTAAAGAGAAAACAGTACAAATGAATATCACAGTGCCAAAAATGAAAAAAACTGTGGAAACTTCAATTATAAAACATTATGGAAACTGAAAATTTAAATGAAGATAAGAAAAATACAAAATGTAAGAAGGAAATGTGTAAAATTGGCGCTAAATGAAACAACGAAGTATTTAGGAATGGAAATAGATACAAATTGGAATTTTAAAGCACATATACTTTTAGTAAGACAAAATATTAGAAAAATTTTACGTAAGATTTATGCAGTGAGAAATATATTGGATAAAAAAAAAATTTTGTATGAAGCATGGATAGAGAGTATTTTAAGATATGGTATAGAACTGTATGGGTTTGCTTCAGAGTATTTAATTGAAAGATTGCAAAAAATTCAAAACAAAATAATTAAAGTGTTATTTGGGAATGGGAAAACTAAAACAAAAGAAATATACAAAGAAGTAAAGATCATGAAAATAATAGAACTGCGAAATTATATAATAATTACAAAAAATTATTATTTAAATACACACAAAACAAAAAATGAACACAGAGGGAATAGATTAAGATTAATTGCACCAAAATACACACTGCCAAGATGGAATAACGTTTATGGAAAAAGAAATAAAATATGATATATACCAGATATTTTCAATAAAATGTCAAATAAACTCATGAATTATTGCACAATAAAAGATTTAAAGGTGAACTTAATACATGAAATTTGTCTAAAACAATGTTTTCAGTAAATAAGCATATAAATTATATAATTATACAGGGTGTAACAAAAGGTCGTGTCCAAACTTAGGTGACTAATTCCTTAGGTCAAACTAAGAATATAATTCATATAAACATTAGGCCAAAAACGTCTTATTCTTTGGTTATCGCATGAATTAAGAACCCAATTTCTAACTGCCCCATCTGTATGCAAACGCAAAATCATGATAGGGTGAAATCTTTCCTACTACACTGAAGGTAGTGAACGAATGCTGTCAAGAGTTTCAAAATCAGACTAAAGGAAAACATCTTTATTGATCAAACATTTATTGATCGTGGTTGGTGGGCAGTAAGTTTCGTTGTTCGGTGTTAACGTAGGCAAATACCATCCGAGATTTTAATTCCAAGAATGATGAATGGTCAAAACTGAAAAAAAAAAACATCTTTGTTGACAGTGTTGTATTTAGAAGGGGGAGGGGGGAGCTTAGGGGACTACAAAGCACCAGGGGATTAATATTGGTAAAATACGAATAAAATCGCGAAGTTAAAAGAAAAATCATCAAATATTTTTGGAAAAAAAAAATATGAGGCAGGTGGGGGGTAGTTCGCGTTATTAAAACCTCTGGTATAATCAGTCCTACATTAACACCGACTAACGAAGTTTTCGAACAATTGTTGCTTCCCCTCCAGGACAAATTGTTTGGCAATAGAGATATTTTTCCTTTAGTCTGATTTTGACTCCTAACAGTTTGTTCTCTACCTTCAATTCATTGTCTTCATTCGCTGCCTTCTTATTCTGATTTGTTTTTGCAATAGCCAGAGCGTGGGCGGAGGTGGGGAGGCAGAGTTGCAATTTTTTATTCATGCGATAACCAAAGAATAAGACGTTTTTGGCCAAATGTTTATATTAATTATATTCTTAGTTTGACCTAAGGAATTAGTCACCTAAGTTTGGACATGACCTTTTGTTACACCCTGTATATAGAATAAATGTAACATGATGAGACATTGAATATTGTTTAAAATTTGTGTATAACTGTAAGCTATAGGGTGACATATTGAATGATTTTAAACGAACAATGAACATGATGTATTTTTGAAGCTCATACAATCTGTCTTCGAACTGCTTCGAGCGTACAATGTAGTAAGTATTGTATTCCAATAAAAAGTTATTATTATTTTTTATATTTGATATTTTCTTGCTATTGATACATGTTAACGATGGCAAAACATCTGCATGATAAAACATCTGCAAGAGGATTTTGACAAATTGAGAATTTATTTGCTACAAAATGACCTTATACTAAATAAGGAAAAAAACATGCTTCTTGCCTTCAAAAACATCTCACATGAAGGACATCACTAAAGATATTATCTGTGAAGGTAACTGTAATATTGAAACGGGAAACTGTGGTTGTAAAAAAATGGAAAGAACTTACAAGACCAAATATTTAGGTCTTGATATAGACACTAATTGGAAATTCTACAGCCATATTGAAAACTTAAACAATAAAAATTAGGAAAATACTACCAAGTGTTTACAATGTGAAAAATGTTCTCGATGTTAGAAACAAAAAAATGGTTTTCGAATCCCTGATTATGTCAACTGTGAAATATGGAATTACCCTGTATGGATCTACATCAAAATCAATCATTTTTAACAACGCCGTTAAAATTCTTTTTATAAATGAAAAACTAAAAAGTAGCAAAGATATTTGCAACCACTTAAACTTTTTAACTGTAAATCAGTCACATTGCTTTGAAGTAATAAGGAAAAATTACTTTAAAACAGAAAATAGGACTGAGACAGAGAGATCTATTAGAGGTAATAATAGATGGGTTTGTGAACCACTATGGAGAAACTCGTATGGCAAAAGGGGCCATTCATACATTATACCAATTTACCCCAACAAAATACCTGTTAAACTTAGATGTCTTAAAAATTATAAACTGATGGAAAAGGAAATCAAACATTGGCTTAAAACAACTTAGTTTATGTATGTACAGAGATGTATTGTCTTTGAAATTTATAAGTTTATTTATTTGTAATATTTCATACTACTTTTCGTCTTTGTGTCATATTATCTTTATTAACATGTAATGGATCTTATAGATCATGTATAACAATTTTGTGAAGTTAAATATGTTGCTTGCACACACAAGTCTTTTGACATGTCATGTACAAATGATTAAAGCTATATTATTATTATTATTATTATTATTATTATTATGCGTCATATGCAATCATGATGGTTGGAGCAACCCATTACTTCGAGCAGTAGGTTTCTACAAAACTGTGCTTATCAAACTATTTTTTGAAATGGATGGACTGAAAATTCGTTAAAATAAGGTTCCAGAGAACAAATGAAGACTAGAAGCAACTGTGTGGGTAAGCTAAAATACAAGATATTGACATTTCAAAATCTGAATCGGGGGAAAGAATCGACATCGCGAGTTGAAACTGGGAGCATTCGCAAATCACAAGTGACGATTAAGAAGGAGAATTCGCATATCGCAAGTGACGAGTAACGAAGATTACAAGTGACGCATGAGATTGTGCTGTGGATCGTAAAATACGTCACTAGGACGGGTGCTTTCGCAATTTACAAGACTCACACTTTTAAACAAACACAGCAATCTGTTCAAGACTCAAGGGACAACGAAAATAAATATAAGCCTAGAGTGCATAAAAAAGGAAATTAGACACGGAAAATGTCAAGATGCCAAGAGTGTGAAAATTTTTTACAGCAAAACGAAGGAGACTTCTTGATATGTTTTTTATGCAAAGGGAAATATCATACAAAATGCTCGGGCCTGGCAGCAACAACGATCAAAGGGATGAGCAAAAAAAAAAAGGAAGAATGGACGTGCAAAAGATGTAAAAGATCAAGAACAAACTCAAGTAATAATGAAGACGAAACTGATAACGAAAACAACAAAATTGACGATGAACATAAGGATGACAACATAACAGGAACTCCAACAAATACAGATACAGAGGATGGTGCAATGAATCGAATCGAAAAAAAACTTGATGGCTTGAAAAAAGTAAATGAAGAAATACTAGCAGGAATGAAATTCATAGAAAAACAATACGAAGATATGCGTAAAGAAAACGTAGAAATCAAAAAGGAGAACGAAGCCATAAAAGCACGCTTAAAAGCGTTAGAGGAGAAGATAGGCAGAGTAAATGACCATAAAGAAGAAACAACTATGCTACAAACTAAAATGAACGAACTACAACAGACCCAAAACGAGAGTGAACAATACAGTCGAAACAAAAATATTGAAATCTACGGGGTAGATACAGAAAAAAACGAAGATATAATAGATACTATACATCGACTTGTTGATGGCTTACAGATCCAACACTACGCAGATAATCAGATTGAAAAAGTGCATAGGCTACCTACTAAAAGCAAAACAAAGCCAGAAACAATCATAGTACAATTTAAAAGTCGTCAGACAAGAGACGATTGGCTCAAAGGAAAAAAAGGTAGAATCACCAACGATGACATTTTTCAAAATCAGAATAAAACCAGGATCTTCATAAACGAACATCTAACTCCGTTCTATAAACAGCTACTGTGAAAGACTAAAGAACAATTGAAGCAAGAATTCAAATATATCTGGGTCAGAGATGGAAGAATACAGCTGAGGAAAAATGATAACGAAAAGTTTGTACATACAATCAAAAGTGCTACGGATCTTGAAAATCTTGTTAAAACTACACAGCAAAGACATGGAGGAGATTAATCAAGATTCAGAATGGGATTACCAGACAAACGAAACTTACGACAATTTCCCAGATTATCTTGGAAAAAGGAAAAACCAAAACAAAGGTGACGCAGGTATAGTTGGCCTACATATTAACATACGAAGCTGCAGAAAAAACTGGGACTTGTTTCTAGCTGAAATCGAAAACAGCACTGTTGTCTGGGACTACATTGTCCTTACTGAAATTAACATAAATAATGATGAACTTATTAATTATGAAATGGGCCAATATGCACAATTTGGTAACTGCAGATTTGGTCAAAGGGGCGGTGGTGTGATGGTGTTTATAAAAAAACACAAATTATCGAATGTCAAATGTGAAAAAATACTAATTAACGGCAACAATGGATTAGATATCCTATTTGATTATGATAAATTGACCTATAACTTAATTGCAATCTACAGAATGCCATCATCAAGTAGACACAAATTTGTTTCGGACTTAAAAGAACATCTAAAAAAGGATGAAAATAATAGCAATGTAAATAAGATCTTAATTGGTGATTTTAATTTTAATTTGTTAAAGGAAACTAAAGATAAATCTGAAAAAAACGACATTGAAAGATTTGAAAACTTAGCAATTTTTGGTTTTACCCAACAAATTTTTACACCAACAAGAGAGGAATATAAACTTAATCATCATAATAAGTCGTGTATTGACATTATTTACACTAATTCAAAAAAACTAGTAAATACTGGAATTGTGATAAAACAAAAATTGGCGGATCATTATTATATTATTTTAGAAACAACCAATCCAACTGATCTTGATAAAACATCGGGGGAAAAAGTTATCATTGAAAAAAAATTGAATAACAAAAGAGTCGTGAAGGAGTTGGAAAATGTGAATTGGGATTGCCTGAACGAATTAGATGATCCAAATGAAATATACAAAAAAATCAGTGACGTAATAACACATATTTATGATAACAACTACTACACTGTTAAAAAAAAAAGTCACATTTAAACAAGAGTGGATGAACAAGGAGTTATTAGAGCTAATAAATAACAAAAATAAATTGTGGACTAAACTAAATAAAACAAACAAAAATACACTGTTGTATTATGAACTTAAAGAAAAGTATGAGAAATTGAAAAGGGAAGCTAGAACTAGAATTGAAAGCAATAAACAAGACTATTACAAAAACTTTTTCTTTAATAATAAATTTGATGCCAAAAAAGTGTGGATGAAAATAAATACAATTACTGGTAAAAATGGAAAAAAAGAAAATATTGACCAAAATCTTAAAGAAACTTTCTCAGATGTAAAAATCGAAGATACATGTCATAATTTCTCTACAAACTTCATTTCTGAAATTGCTAAATTGAAAAAACATACTGATGAGATTAATAAGCCGAAAATACAAAAAATTGGAAAAGGGAAAAATATTTGCAACTCCATGACAATTTTGGAACCAACTGAATACGAAATTAAAGAGATCCTAAAAAATATAAAAAAAAGAAAATCCAGTGGACATGATGGCTTCTTAATTGAACATTTCATTCAAACTGAGAAAAATACAGCTAAATTCATGAAAAAATTGATAACAGAAATCATTAACAAGGAAGTTTGGCCTGAAGAATTTAAAAAGCAAATAATACGTCCTATTTACAAGAAAGGTGATAAGAAAAACCTGAATAATTATAGACCTATAGCGTTGTTGCCAGTACTGAATAAAATAGCTGAAAAATATTTCACAAATAAAATTTTAAAATTTATTAATCACTTTAAACTTTTAAATAAATATCAATTTGGTTACCAAAAAGGAAAGGGTACAATAGATGCACTAAATTGTATTAATAATAACGTTACAAGAGCGCTTAATGAAGGAAAACATGTGGGGGCTATACTAATTGACCTCTCAAAAGCTTTTGATACTCTGGATAAAAACATTTTACAAACCAAACTAAACAATTGTGGAATCCGTGGAAAAATGCTAAATATATTAACAAATTACTTAACAAATAGGAAATGTTGCGTAAAAATTGATGGAAAAATGGATGAATGGAAAAACGTAGAATTTGGAGTTCCACAGGGCTCGATTATTGGACCACTCCTTTTCCTAATTTATGTTAATGATATACAGGATATAGACTGGACAACTTATATTACATTATTTGCTGATGATGTTATGATGCTCTCAATCAATTTGAATTTTGAAACAATGGTAACAAACTTACAACAAGACTTCAATTTATTAAACGATTATTTTAATTTGAATGATTTACATATCAATGCGGAAAAAACATACCTTTTGTCGATTAAAACTTCTCATATGATATCTGGAAAAGCAAGGATCATCCATCATAACATTGACTGCAGAATAAAAAATAATTGTAAATGTAAGGAACTGGAAGTGGTGCAAGAAACTAAATATTTACGACTACTAATTGATTCTAATTGGAAATTTTACAATCACATTGAAAACTTAATAAATAAGATAAGAAGAACGATACCTATCTTATATCGTATTAGGAATATTCTAAACAAAATTAACAAAAGACAATTGTATGAAGCTCTTATACTATCAAACGTAAGGTATGCCATCACCATTTACGCGACAACATCAAAAGGACTTATTGACCGACTACAAAAAATACTCAACAAGGCTGCCAAAGTCTTATTTTATAATGCTAACAAACCAAAAAGAACATGTGATATTTTAAAAGAAAACAAAATCATGACACTTACTGACATTTCAATATACGATACTTGTACAGAATTATTTTAAAAGCGAATGGAAATATCCAATTGAAAGACCGACAAGAAATAATCAGAACTGGTTAAAAGAACCAAAATACACAAATTCATATGGGAAGAGAGGGTTAAATTTCTTAGTACCCAGTTCTTTTAACAAGTTACCAAATAAATTAAGATATTTAACGATAAATAAATTAAAACATCAGATTAAAAAGTTTGTTATGGAACGATAAATTTTGTTTTTTTAAATTTTTTAATACCTTTTGACTAACACCTGTCAACTTTTTGGAAATTTAGATGTAAATAATATGTATATCTATTGACGTTATATATTTATAAATATGTATATGTTACTACACTAATGTAATTACATAAAATTGCAGTATAATAATTGTATTTGTGCACGTACAAATTCTACGAATTTCGTGCAAAGTGACAATAAAATTATTATTATTAATTATTATTATTATTATTATTATAGTAAGCAAGATCAACTTACTAGTGCCTTAAATAAAAGCAAACATATTGGGGCAATTTCAATAGATTTGAAAAAGGCTTTTGATACCCTGGACAAAGATATTTTACTAAAAAAACTTCTTAATGTTGGAATCCGTGGAAAGTTTCTGGGTATTTTACAAAATTACCTAACGGGAAGGGAAAGTTGTGTGAAAATTGATGGTAAGTTGTCAGAATGGCAGTCAATCGCTTATGGAGTACCACAAGGCTCCATTTTAGGACCGGTTTTATTCCTTATTTACATCAATGATGTAACCCTTTCATGTACTTACACCCATGTGACGTTATATGCCGATGACATCTTCCTAATCTCAACTCACTCAAATCAAGACACCATGATAAAAAATTTGCAACATGATTTTAATAATATTAATAATTTTTTCTCAACAAATGAATTATTTATTAGTACGGACAAAACAGTCTTCTTGCACATTACAACCTCCCATACTCTGAGAAATAAATGTCATATACGACTTCATGAAGATGGTTGTAATTTTAGATTGAATTGTAACTGCCCAAAACTTGCACAAGTTGATAACCTGAAATACTTAGGCATAATAATTGACGACAATTGGAAATTCCATAATCATATCGATTCATTAATTAAAAAAATTAGAGGTACTATTCCCTCACTGTACACCTTACGAGAAGTTCTTGACCCCAAAACAAAAATTGTACTCTTTGATGCGTGGATTCTCTCAATTGTGCGATATGCATGTACGATTTTCGGTTCCACGTCAGCTTGTCATATTAAACGTTTACAAAAAACGTTGAACAAAGCTATTAAAACCCTTTTTGGTGTTAACAATAATAAAACAACTAAAGAATTGATGACTGAACACAAAATCTTAACCTTTGTACAACTGTTTAAGCATACTATTATTGTAAAATATTTCTTTGATAACACCTTCCAAACTAAAATTGAGCGCCCAATCCGAAATAATAAGGCTTGGTTAAAAACTCCATCGTGGATAAACTCTTACGGAAAAAGACATAACATATTTGTTATCCCACAAACCTTGAATGATTTACCGAGAGATCTTAGAACAAATCTGAATGTGAATAACATTAAAAAACGGTTAAGAATTGGCTGTTAAATAACTAATTTTAAAAAAAGTGTATATTTCTTGTTAATATTTTAATGTTTTGCTAATGAAATCATGTATTAAACTTAGACTTGTCAAACATTCAGTGCACTCACAAGCTTTATGCTTCGTGCCTCGATTTTTGTACAAAAAATGCTGAATAAATTATTATTATTATTATTATTATTATTATTATAGTAAGCAAGATCAACATGGATAAGTAGCCGATTCCTAGTTTTTTTGTGTGACTTTACGAGTGTTAGCTCTTCAACATTCTGAGAAAGAAGAGAAGAATTTGTTCTGCCACGGCCTGTGTTGGACTAATTGGTAATAAACTTGAGCTCTCAGATTGCTTTCAAAATGTGTTTCCAGACATGTCCTTGCCAGGATACGAGATACCCTTATCTATCAGAGTGTTCTGTGGGTATATCAGGGGATTCTGGGAATTCAGAGCTCCAGAATGTCAGTTTAGATCTTCCTGTTCCTCTTTATATGGCTGATAGGAGCACCTATTCTTCTGGGAATGCCCCAAACAAATTTTGTTTCTCAGCTTTTCTTACACTAGACTGATGAATTGTGGAATCTTGTCATCTTATGACTTGCATTGAAAGTTAAGTGGCCTTTTCGGTTGCAAACCAGGTTTCTGCCCTTTACTTTCCAGGAAATATACAGATAAGGTTTATCTCTTCCTCATCTTTGTCAGCCCCAAGCAGCTTCATTCAGATTACTTCTTCCTTGCGCTCTCGCAGCAACACAGATCGCAGCAGGATTCTCTACTCATATTAAGCAACAATCAGGTTTCTAGTCTCAAAACATTTATTGGCTGATAAGGTCTCATAGCACAACATTATTCAAAACATTAGTAAGCTGAAGATTTTCAAACTTCAGGTTGCTAAACGTACGTGGAAATACATGGGATGACTTCTCAGTTTCAAACAACTATGTAAAGATCATACGAATCCTTCAGTCTTAAGACATGCATATTGCTTACATGTGCATAATTAGATAAAATACTACTCAGTCTTCCAACATTTATACAGTTAAAAAGCCCCACTTTGTGTCAGACAGCTTTACATGGTTTGATATCTATTTAAGTCTACACAGATTAGCTGGTACTAACAGCTG
The DNA here is from genome assembly GCA_023313725.1 of Lithobius niger. NCBI lineage: Eukaryota > Metazoa > Arthropoda > Chilopoda > Lithobiomorpha > Lithobiidae > Lithobius > Lithobius niger. Next base: position 28,265 of record JAHWFP010222239.1, on the reverse strand, counting down.
ATCTCTTCTGCTACGAGCAGCTTCACTGAAAGCCTGTGATCTTTCATCCTTCTGCAAGCTACAGAAAATGGATTTGTCTTTTTAACAACCATTAGGAAACAACGGAGAATGGTCACATTCACAGATAAACTGGTTCTATCTCAGTTTATGGAATGCTGCATAGAAAAGGTATTTTATGACCACTTTAGTCCTAAAAACTTATACACCCAATGGATCTAGCTCCTGCTTAGTATTTAGATCTTTGTGCTGATATGTGCTTCTCCACCTACTTCTTGCCTTCCTTCAGCTGTTACATATGTACATGTAAAGGCTTAGACACAAAAGCAGTTGGATTCCTCTGATTTCAGATATTGCAAAGCGAGAATACATTTTATTAGCTGTAAATGCATACACAGAAATGGTCTCAGTACTCGGTACTCGGTACTCAGTACTCGGTAAACATTCAAAGATCAACGCAAAACATTTAATCTTTCTGTACAATGACTGTTCAGCAGAGAGGATCTGGCTTCTCCTTCTTACAACACCCACGTTGAGTACCTGGTTCATTCTCGATATTTCAGCACTTCAGAGAAAGAATTTGACTTCTTTTCAGTCTTTATGAAGAGTTTGGCTACACAGACACGGTTTAGCACCCACTCATGTTGTTTAAATAATTCTGCTCTTTAGTGCACGTGTGACTACTCTAGCCTTCAGGATCTGTGTCTTCTTCAGCCATTAGGCAGCTATAAATCAATTCCTGGGTCTACAGCTACAGCTAACAATATACAGACAGCTACAATATAGGATTTGAGGTCATCTTCAGCTGTTAAGAAGCTGCAATACAGGATTCAGCTCTTTTGCAATAATACAATGCAAGAACCGTATTTTCTGAGACATTAAGCAGCTACAATACAAAGATAGCTGCTTAATAGGGTCTTTTTCAGCTGTTCTGCAGCTATGGGGCATTCATTAGCAATTATGTCCAGGTCGTCGTTATCAATTAGGCAGCTGCAATACAGCCAACTGGGGCAACTTCAGCTCTATAGCTAGCGTACAATACGGGATACGTGTTCTCTTTAGCCATTAAACCATGCGCAATGGTTGTTTGCCGTGACGTCACCATGAGTTAGCCAATGACGAACGAGAACAACGGCTGTTTGGCCGTCTGATTGTACTAGCCCAGTCACGTGATATGCACGTCACAGCAAACAGCCATGGCGTGTGGTATAAGCATCTACAATACAGGATGCGGCTCTTCTTTAGTTGTCTTCTTGTGCCATTACGCAGCTACAATATAGGGTACGGACCTTCTTCTGCCATATGCAGCTACACTTACAGGATTATAACTCTTTTACAGCCGTATAACTTCAATATATAAACCTGATAACATCCTTAGTATGTTTGATATTTTGTTGGTGTTTGAAGTTGAATATTGCTTTCAGCCTACGAGTTACTTCACAGGCAAGTTGGACCATCTACTACTATTGCAGTGAAACGGATCTAAGGGCAAGCCGAGCTAATAACATGATCATACCGTGTCTATAATTCCTGCGTGTACTCCAAGCTTGTAGTACACTAGGCCACGTGATGCCGTAGTGGCTGATTGCATCACAATAACTCAGAATTTCAAAATAAACCATTGAACCTGGCGTATTTTTTATAGGGATCTAAGGGATCTAAATTCGAAGTCCTTTAATTATGATGAGACATGGTTTTTGTAAAAGCATCGGTTTAGCAGAAAATGGCAAAAATGTGATTTTTCGTCCAAAATTTGACCTTTGACCTTCGTTTGACCCCTTAAGCTACCTTTTAGTCAGGGCTGCCATACCCAAAAAATGTCAAGAGTACTATTAAGGTATGATGCACCACATTGTATACACTTTTTCCCTTTGTAAAAGCAACGGTTTAGCAGAAAATGACAAAAATATGATTTTTCGTCCAAAATTGGACCTTTTGACCTCCTTTTCAGCCCATAAGCTACCTATCAGTCAGCTGTCATACCTTGAAATGTGAAAAATAGTATTCAGGTATGATGCGCCACATTTTATACACTTTTCCCCATAGATGGAGATTGGTCAAGCTATTTTTTAGTTTGGCTTATGGCTAAAAATAGGCACTTCCGGTTTGAGAAATTCAGTAGGCCCTATATCCAGATTTCATTAGTATGCCTAAATTAGCACCTCTGCCAAATATGGTGCTTTCCTCACTAAAATGCAGAAGTCTCCCTATTTTAGTGGGTTAGCTGCCCCACTAATATGTCCCGTACGGATTCTGCCTCTGCTCAAGTCTAGTCATTTTTTTTATCTGGGATGACTGCGAAATTAACCCTCCGCCGCATTTCAATTAACCTAGCCTGCGATAGGGGTTAGAAAATTGAATACCATAGGTACGCCGTAAACGCCCAGCTCTATTTACTGTTAAACTACTCCCACTAGAATGGTTTAAGGTTACCAAACAACTTAGACATAAAAATTACAATGCTGGGAGGTTTTACGGATAATAACCAGCAACCTTTTAACGACAGTGGTAACCTTTTTCGCAAAGGGGTAGACAGACAGCTGTTTTTAAAGAAAGCCATTTCGTAGAAAACTTAAAGAAGAACTAACCGGGTACAAGTTACAGTTCCCGCAGAATAATCCTAATGAATATTATTAACGTGTCGTTACAATCTTTGCAATTATCCTTCCACAAAGGAAGGCGTTGATAATGACAAAAAGAACAAACACATTGGAACTTAAAATTTAGGCATAAAAGTCCAAAACAGGGATTAACTGGGAGTTGCTTAAGGATGAGCTCTCAGCAGACCAAAATGTCAAAATTAAAGACAAAAAGTAATTTTCAGTCAATTTTCACTGAAAACAAAAGTGTTTGAACAATTTTACTGTTTAAACAAAATACCGGCTAAGTGTGTCGGCATTGACGTGTTTCTTTCCAGGTTTGTACAGTCTCTGAAGTTTAAAATTTCAACAGGTACACTATTTAGTTTTTAGTTGCTCCTAGATGGAGCCACGCTTGTATTGGCATACAACTCACTATTTAAAATAAACTAGCACGGGAAAATGCTGGGTTAGGTTTTAGTTTTTAATTACAAAAAAAAACCTCTGGTTTAGAGAAAAAAAACCACATTAGGTTAGGTTTTACAACCTCCGTTTCACTGGGAACACCTATTCAGTACTAGAGCCATAATTATGCATTTATTTCCACCCTAGACTGGCATAGAGTTCACACTAAAACATCGGTCCTATATTTAAAGAGGATCAGAAAAAAAACTGCATTTAATTTAGATTAAACTCAGGCAAACTGATTTTAATAAATTCGGGGTAGAAATTAAAACAATCGACAGAAGCACTTTTGTTGCCGATGTCGGGTTGAACAGATTGGCAAGTTTCTAACTTTAGGTTAGGTTGCGATTTGCTTCGTGCAATAAGCCAACTTGAGAAGCTGGTTTCGTTAAATTCTGGTTCTCCATCGCAGAATCCTCCTCACTGTGTTACAATAATAGGATCTTCCCCTATGCCTACGGCACATTTTTAGCTCATAAATGCCGTCATTTATGCAAAAATTACGTCACTTCCGTCTCTATCCCACTTCCCCCTACCCTGCTCGAGTCCATCCACTCTTTTCCTTGCCGCTGGCGCATGCAGTCGGAAAATCTTGTTCTTTTCACAGTTAAACTGAATAGCACCATTTCTTCCAAGCAAGCAGCGTGGCTACGAGGCTACGCGATTTGGGTGAGTAATTTCTTAGAGGCTGGTTGGAGAGTATGAAAATGGCGGCCGGTATGGCGGTGGAAAGTTTTGTGAGAACTGAGAAAGTGGCGGTCTGGTAGGCCGGCCCGGTGTACCCGCACATGGATGTAGTGGATTATTGGAATGTTAAAGATGGTTCAGTGTGGTTATCTCAGGTTCGTAATGTTTAATGTGTGGTTTTCGTGGATAACAGTTTAGAATTGGCGTGGCGTTGGTACACGGCGATGTGCAGTTGGGAGTTCATATGTGAAACCCATTGTCGGAGTCGGTAATGGCTGAACCGGCCGGAACCGCAGTTGGCGGACAGTTGAAAAGCGTTGTTGATAGCGAGGAAAGTGGGTTTGTTGATTAATTTGCACGTCGGTCAGTTGCGCAAAGAATTTTTTTTGGGCGATGCGGAACGCTGGGGCGTGAGTAAAATATTTTGTTGTATGCGTTGTTGGATTGTTTGACTCGGAACAGAAAAGTTTATAAGATGATGAGCTTGTGGCGTGCTGGGAGTTGAATGGGACATCGTGCAGACTGGGCAGCCATTGGGGCGTCGCCGGCAGTGTTGGATATTATAAGAAATAAGATTATAAGAAATTATAAGAAATTAAGAAATTAAATTTGAAATGGTCTATAAATAAAAACTGCCAGTAGAGGTATGGAAATTAAAAGAAGGACTTGCAAGGACTACGTACTGCATTTTTAATTTTCCAAGGACTTTGTAAATCCTTAAAAATGGTCAAATTAAAAATAAGGACTTAAAAGGTTTGTAAGCACTGGTACAAACTCTGTGGAAATTCTGCTGGATGATAACAAGAACACTATTTTAGAGTCCTTATGCAAATAATGTACTTCCTTGGTCCACCGTTGAAGGATACGTCTGCCCCTCTAGCTTGACCTGCAGGAGTGGTATTACACCTTGTCTATAGTTTTCTTGTCTAAGTCACATCTTCGTCATGCGTTACATCTTCTGTGAACAATCTTCACTGTTCCATTTCGTAATCCATCTTCTTTATGCCAGTCTGTATTCCTAACCTTGACTGCCTTATGCTGACTGTGAATTAAGGTGCCAAATCCCCGGTTTTTTTTTTTAAAGTTTTCCTACATTGGGCTCAGTAATGTCTCACCTTACTGCAGACAAAACATTCCCATGTTCCGTTTTCTTAGGGTTGGTTTTAGCATCCTTGACTTTGTCCTCTGCTCATGACTTTTGTAACAGCGGATGCTACGACGGAGTAGGTGCTTGTAACATCGCCGGCGCCTGGTGTAACTGGGTCTTACTATCTATCACTCTGCGTTGTTTTTACGTACTTTTTTGGGTTAAACAGCACAACTGCTAATGTCCCGGTGTAGGGAATGGAGCATTGAAGTCTTAATCTAAGACCTAAGTAGTGATTAAATAGCGGGTAACGGTAGCGGGTCACTACTATTTAACGCTATAAATAGTAGTGATTAAATTGTCATATAAGTTAACTTCCAGCAAATAACGATTTAATAACTGCGTTTGGCGTTTAAAACTCCTGGTTTTATTTTTTTAGTCAAACATGAAAAGGGTTACACTTTACATTAGTTATTTTGTACAGAACTTAGCTTTGAATTAAAAACTTGCTTTGAATTTTACATTTAAATTCGACACCTGAACAAGAATTATGTTCACAAAACAATTTCAAATAGAAACAGTGGTTTAGGCAAGGGGATTTAGCAAAGAGCCCTCTAAATTATAAACAGCCTCGGCTGACTTACAAAGATAGACCTGTTTTACAGTTTTGTTTCAAAAGGGAACACCCAAAAGATCAAATCGTCCCCATCGGAATTCACATTAGAAAAGGGATGTACGCTCCATGAAGTACTACGCTTCTGCAAATCTAATTGACCCAATGGCCTTTATTTACATTAAGTTAGATTAATGAAACGGTGTATAAAAGCTGGTTTTTAGGAAGGGACCGTGAACCCTTATGTTATGGCCGCTAACGTCCTAAATGCCTTTTGGCTTAACGCACCATAAGTTTACATTCAAAGCAGAAGGTTAGGTTAAAATTAAACTATAAATTTTGAATTCAGAGTCCAAAAGATAAACTTTCAATTTAAACTAAGTTATACGAACCAACTACCTTTGCCCGGCATGGTAACAATCGGACCGCGGCATCTCCACTCCCGACCTGCGTAGCTACCTCTAGCTTTGAGATTCCTGAGCTGTGCTAACGATTGTCTCTGTAGCTGGGTTATATACCTGCTGCCTGGCAGTCAAGGTAGAGGGAAAGGGCGGACCTGTAGGAGAGCGACGGGTGGGGGAAGCATGGTAGAGGGGCCAAGGATGGAGGAGGGAAACTGACTCTGGCCGGCCAGGCTGTCACTACCGGAAGTAGGCATGACGGCGCGGACGGGCAGGGAAGCTTTGCGTTCTGAGTGGATGGGGAATTGAATACTGCACTTTGGTTGGCAGGGAGCATTGGAGGCAAAGAGAGCAAAGGAAATTGCGGACTTTAGTGACTTGAGAGGCCGTGAAAATTGAGTTTAAAACTCGCAACATGAATAGGCCTATAAATTAAACTACGATATTAGGTATCGCAACTATTGAAGGAGAACGGGGGAAGAACGAAGGGGGAAGAACGAAGAATTGAAGGGGGAAGAACGAAGTGTTAGCTCAGAATTGACTTTGGCATTGGGAAATAAACTGATATTTACAAGGCGTGAATTTAATTGAAGGAAAGCTAGTTTGTTTTCGTTGGTTTGGTAGCTACGGTCGGAGTTTGGATGGAGATACTATGAAAATAAACATGAAATAAACACTGGGTCCGTAAAACTAAACAAACATAAACGAAGAGCTCCGGTAGGGTTCATGGCAAGAAATTAAGTTTACTAAAGTGCGTTTGAGCACACAAATAAAAGGTTAAATATACCAGCTAGTTTTTAAAGATGCTAGAACGCATTTAGAATTAATTTTAGTTGTTTGCAGAAGCAGACTAGTGAATTTTTACCAGTCGGACATTTTTCATGAATAACGTAAGTCACTCGTTTCACAAATAAAAAATATCGTATGTATCAAAACAAGCATGCTCATCCTACAACACAACTAAGCTGGTGTTTTTGGCTTTATGCCTGAAAGAATAAAATACAAATAAATACAAAATATACATGTTTTGGAAAACGGCGACCGGAAATGAGGTTCGCTACGGCTCAGTTTGAGCGATTTTTCTTAGTGTTGCCAAAAATTAATGGAGATGAAATTTAAAGATGTTTTTCCGTAGAAAGTTAAAGGATGTGTTCCTCTACTAAGAGCTGCAAGAATTGGTCGAATTGGAGTGTTTTCCATGGAGATATGAGGGTTTTAGTAGCGAGGTCTTTTTGGCGAGGCAGTGCCAAAATAAAAAAAAAGTGTTCGTTGTGGAACGAAGATTTCTACCCTCAGGTTTTTGGTCGGCGGTGTCGAGGTGGCCTCACCACTAGTGTCTAATACAAGACCACGTTTACACTTTTTGGTTTTTTGTTACGACGAATATTTCCCTGCTTGGAATCTATGTCGACCCAATCCTTGAAATAAACATTTTGTTGTCATGTAGAGAGGCTTCGGCTTTGCTGTATTGTCTGTTAGTAGAGTTGCTCGTGGGTGGGCGCCACCATACCAAAGCAGGTTCAGTGCGTTCTTCTGGTTCTGGTGGTTGCTGATAAGTATGTTGGGGTACAATTAGTTCTCTGACTCTGTTTCCTTCTGCAACTAGCTCCTTTAATGTTGTGAACTTTTCATCCTACAAGTAATACGATTACTCAGGGTGCACCAGTTGTATTACAACGTGAATTACACTGTAGTCTTATCTGTTCTGATGATTGGGGGTCCAAGTAATAAGCATGGATGCTGTGAATAAAATGCGAAATTGTTTCTTCTCGATGCATAAATATGGATTCCAATTCACCTCATAATTACTGAGTATCATGAGGAGGCTGATATTCTTTCGTAAAACTTGTTGAAAACTTGCAAAGTTCGAAAAAGGTTTAGTGAAGTTAAACCACGTTTCTACCTCCCCTACTAATGATAAAAGCAAAATTGTTTCTAAAATGTACGTTTCAGAAAGTTGAAATGCTTTTTGATATTTTAGTAATGTGTATCGAACCCTATAATTCGAGCCAGTATGGTATTACCCAGCCAACAGTGTTAGTTTCAGTGATAAATGTAGCAAACTTCTTTTTTTTTAAGTATCTGCCCTAAAAGGGATAAATGTATAGCAGTTCAAATCCATTACGGTTGGTTTGTCAGTGCTGGCTGAGTATTGAAGATACCGTAAATCGCGTATTAAACGCCCAGTTGGAGCTAAAGCCTACCCCCCCTAAAATGCTTTAAGGTCAAAATCATGAAATAACGGAGCTAAAGCCCACCCCTTCAATCTTCTTTTTTCTGCTACAAAATTAACTAACCTAATAAGTTGTTTATCACATTAACTACACAATTTTTTTTTTATCATTGTAATGCTTTTAACAATAATTAGTGGTAGACCAGTGACTAGACAACCACTGTATCCTAACCTATATAATCCAAACTAAGTACCTTGAACAGTAACTTGGGATTGGGTAAATTATATGGATAACGTTATGTTCTCAGTCTCTATAACATAACCCGTGTAATCCAATAGGTTTATTTCTTCTCTTCAACATTATTGTCCTTGAATTCAGTAGTTTTCTAATCTCCGAACTTAAAAATTATCTAGGCCAGGATAGAAACGATGTACGATTGTACAGCTGAATGAAGCTCTCAAAACAACGTCAACAATCATAGTTCAGCAGTAAATAATTGCTTTAGTCATGTATCCCTCAGCTCAAGTTTAAAATAAATATAAATATTATGTGTTATTAAATGGGAACAAAATAAATTAATAATGTAAAATTAAAGAAATTAGATATTCTCAAAATAAATTTATTAATTTACTGCAGAGAACTCGGAAAGTTATATATAATCTTATTGCTTCACCATGGATATCGGCAAGATTGCACTAGTGGACTAGATCCAGGCAAATGTAATTGAAAATTAGGATTTAAAAAAATTCTACATTATAATTTTCGATTTGCAAAATCGTGAAAGCCAAATAAAATTCTTGTCAACAAACTTTATTATTTAATAATATCGTAATAATAATATTTAAACTTGACTTGGTGGTACTAAAATACCTATGAAGTTTTACTGGCAAAGGTGCCCCTTCCAGATAACCACTTGTGAAGCTACTGCTAGCTTTGAGTCCAATGTTACCTTGCTTTGGGAGTGATCTGAAGAGACTACTGCAATGCAAATTTATTGCATTTAAGCCTGTTTGAATTTAATTAAACTGATGTAAACTGCATCACAAACACTTGCGATTGCTAATGATATAAGGTGCTATTAAAAAAAAATAACTCATGGCTGTGGTAATTGTTCCAAAGGTAAAGTGCTTCAAATTAGGCCTATATGAAACTGGAGAACGATCTAGATTATAGTTTCTTTGGCCAGGTTTGCTTAAAACAAAACAAAATTTATTTACAATTTTTTTAAGTTAGTATAAAAGGATTTATAAACTACATATTGTGGAGGTTTCATGCGAACTCGTGCAGATGTTAAAAACGTGATAAAGGAGAGTCAGTTTTATGATGGTGGGCCGATTTGTCTGGTTGATTCCGATAACAAACGAGACTCTAGCCATTATTTTGTTTACAATTTGCAGATGATATTTATAACGTCCACCCCTCATTTTAGCAAAATTAGCTACATAAGCCCATGGGCGTTTAATACGCGATTTACGGTAGTGATATTAGGATTGTTAGTGACACTGAACATAAGTGAAGGAAGGGCATACAGTTGTTTTCTAACATTGTCATTTATTTGTTTCGTAGCCTTTTCAAAGCAGCCTGGATGTTATTTTACCAACACAGGTGTGTAAGAAATGTTGCATAGCACCCCCTCATCTGCACTACAATTACCATTTTTCCCACAAAGAATGCGGTTTTTTAAAATAAAATTTGATATTATTTATTTTAGACATGGTTAGGTTTAAGCCCACATGTATACTTTTATTTCTCTCCAAGTTTGTGGTTTTATTGTGTGGCTTGGTTTATGTTTTGTTATGTTGTAAGATTGTTTGGTTTTTTTTTTGTTTTCCTTTTGGTTTTTTCCCTCTTGTTGTTGCAGCTCCCTGAAGCGGTTGGTTCACGGGTTAATTTTACGCCCGAAGCCCAAGGCCTGGTTCTATAAGCGATTGAGGTGTGCACATTTGTAGTAAACACATTTTTTGAATGCACATGAGTATTCAGCACTGATGCAGCATAGATAGTATCACCTGTGTGGATTATTATTAACTTTGATTAACATTATTGTTGTTGCATAGCAGACTGACAGTACCTTCCAAAATCACCCATTCAATTCAACTGAACAAATATTAGATACAATTTTGTACCTGCAGTACCAAACCTGTTTTTTGAACAGTGTGTTACATGTTCAAAAGAGAGCCTAGAGTCCAACATATTACTTCATAACTGGCTTCTCTTTTTGCATTTACTGCACAGATGTTTTTGTCCGTAAACTTCCTATTTCATCCTTCGTTCTAAATTATGAGGCACCGTTTGGGACATAATTAAGTTACCTAAAATATGTATAATATGGCGAATATATAAAACATTTTGCGCATATATATAATATTTTGTCAAATATATAAATATTTTAACATATATAAAATTGTTCCATATATAAAATATTTTCCATGTATAAATTTTATTCCATATATAAATTATTTTCCATACATAAAATATTTTCCATATATATATAAAATATTTTCCATAAATTAAATACTTTCCATATATACAATTTTTCCATATTTAAAATGTTTTCCATATATGCAATTTTTTCCATATATATGAAGTTTCCTCGTGCAATCCTCATATATACAATTTTTGTGCGCATCAATCTGTGCAGGTCTCCGCCCTAGGTGAGCAACGCCATCTACCGGCAGACAGTGCAACTATGGCCTTGCCCGTGGTGGCGTGGCGCGTTGCGGCGTTAGCTCCTGTTGCCTATTAACGCTACAGGACAGAACAGAACGCAATTCATTTGCAAGTAGGCTTCATATTTAAAGCAGTTTTGAGAAAAAGCGTAAAATTAAAATGTACGTTTAAATATTGTGTTAGTATGCTTACACCATGACAGAAAAAAGTAGGAATTAATTGCATCTGTGCTATAAAAATGAAATTTCGTAGCACAGTATCATTTCTACGATAATTATTTCTTTCTGCCATGGCGTTAAGCTTACTTTTAATACTAAGGCACCATTTAAATTCACGGTTTTATTTTTAAGAGTTTCTTTCAAAACGGCTTTAAAATTGATGCTTATTGCAGGTAAGCTGCCTTCTGTTTGCGGGCAGTAGGAGCTATCTTGCCAGGCCTAACCATGATCATGATGACATGTTGATGCAGGACCAGAGCTGCCCGCCAGTGAACCATGGTTATGAAAAAATAAATCAGCTAACGGTTGGAAACGTTGATCAAAGCGATATAATTCAGAAAAAAAGATTCTTTGAAAACTGAGATATTAGCAGTTTTCGTTTTTTTCCTTATGATACCAATGATCCTTTTGTTTATTACTCCCGTCACTTACTCAGAAGCTATTGATGACTCTGCGCATGACTGTTAATCGCATTGGATTCAAAAGTTAGAAGCGATTGCGGTTGCAAGCGAATAGCAAATCAATAAATTCTATACAAACAAATGTCATGAATGTCTACGCATTCAGCGAACAACTGTAATATTTTACTAATTTATCACTGTATGTGTTAAGAAACACAGAATTTCCAAGAAACACATAATTCCAAGAAACACAGAATTTTTAAATTGAAACAAGTTGTACCGTAATCATATGCAACGAAGTGTTGTAGCACAAGTACCACTGTACCGGAAGTTCCGTACCCTCGTGCCCAAAACTCTTAAAAATAGCCGCTTACGTTTTGTTGGCCGACTGCGACAGAGTCACCACGCAAGGTGTTCGGGACTCGCATTATGAGGTGTTTTCAAAACGTATTCGACGTTGTATCTTACGTTTTGTGTCGAAAGCGAAATGGACGTGATGAAAGCGATCAAGTCGAGACTAGGGCCCCTGGTCCTGCATCATCATGATCATCGTTAAGCCTGGCAAGATAACTCCTACTGCCCGCAAACAGAAGGCAGCTTACCTTCAATAAGCATCAATTTTAAAGCTGTTTTGAAATTAACTCTTAAAAATAAAAATTTGAATTTAAATGGTGCCTTAGTATTAAAAGTAAGCTTAACGCCATAGCAGAAAGAAGTAATTATCGTAGAAATGATACTGTGCTACGAAATTTCATTTTTATAGCACAGATGTAATTAATTCCTACTTTTTTTCTGTTATGGTGTAAGCATACTAACACAATATTTAAACGTACATTTTTATTTTACCCTTTTTCTTAAAACTGCTTTAAATTTGAAGCCTACTTGCAAATGAATTGCGTTCTGTTCTGTCCTGTTGCGTTAATCGCAACAGGAGCTACCGCGCCACACCACTACGCGCAAGGCCAGCTGAGTTAGCTGCATTGGAGCAAAGAGCGCAACTACTATCTCAGCTGGCCTTGACTACGCAGGTCATAGTTGCATTTTCTGCCGGTAGATGGCGTTGCTCACCTTGGGCGGAGACCTGCGCAGATTGATGCGCACAAAAACTATATATATATATTGCACGAGGAAACTTCATATATATGAAAAAATTGCACATATGGAAAACATTTTATATATGGAAAAAAAAGTATATATGGAAAGTATTTAATATATGGAAAATATTTTATATATGGAAAGTATTTTACGTATGGGAAAAAAATTATATATGGATTTTTTTTTTATATGTAAAATATTTTATATATGGAAAGTATTTTATGCATGGAAAATAATTTGTATATGGAAATAATTTATATATGGAACAAATTTATATATGGAAAATATTTTAGGTATGGAAAATATTTTATGTATGGTACAAAATATTATATACATGCGCAAAATATTTTATATATTCGCCACATTTTATATATTTTAGGCAACTTATTATGTCCCAAACGGCGCCTCATACTAAATCATGTCTGTTGAGCAGGAGTTACTTCACCTTTTGATAGATCCCTCCTGGAGTTAATCAATAAGCTCTTAAATCACATGCTCAAAAACGCTATGGGAAGCAAACAACTCTTCCAGTTGTTGTTTCTGATGTCTCCCACAGTCTCTTGAAAACCCATCAGTCACATCGAGGTGTGATACCACTCTTTAGGATGCTCCATCATGTTTGTTGAGTTCTGATTGTAGTTTTAGAAGGTCTGAAGGAACAAACGCTTGATGTCATGTGGGGAGCTAATATTAGGAAAATTATTTCGATTTATGCAACTTATTCTATTATGCGATTCTATCCAGCGATTTATGTCTATTTATTTGGGAGCTAATATTAGTTGGTTTATATGAATTGGATGGGTGATGTTGGAAGGCTAGTGTCCGTGTTTAGTTACAGAGAACTGAAAGGCATATTGAGATGATTTAAAGTTAACAAATCACAAGGTAAAGGGTTAACAAAGAGGAGAGGTAAGGAAGCACACAAGTCTGCATTAAAGACTAATCATGTGGGAACGAGCTAAACTATTCTGAGAAAGAAAGAAAAAAACAACTGTCCCTAGGGATCCCCCATTTACTAGCCTGCATTAAATTCTGTGAATTGTGCTACTGGGGTTGATTCCTGGCTGCAGGCTCCAGTCAAGCTAAACTGAGAAAGAAAAAAGCAACTCTTTTAGGATCCCCCATTTACAAGCCAATTGTGCTACTGGGGCGGATCCCTGATTGCAGACTCCAACCAAACTTAGCTCTTCAGTTGTACAAGAATGGAAAAAATAAAAGCTACGTGAAGTGAATTCTGTGTTCAATTAAGTACTGCTACTTTGGGTCGCTCATTGTAAGTCTGGGTATTGTACTGTTAGGACTGAAAATGAATCTTTGCTTAGAAAGAGTTGCAACAGTTAGTCTAACCATAAATGGAAATACAGATTTTGTGATGTGAAACTGAAAACCTCCCATCGATGTGCTTTGTCTTGGGTGGGTTGAATGAACTGTATGTGTTATGCAATTAACTTACTGTCCAAATTGCAGTTGCATATAGTCATAACAGGAGTTAATTTGGAATTAATCCTTTGCTGTAGCATAGAATAAATCTTTAATGCCCTCTTGAACCTCTCTGAAAGGGGCACTAACTTTCTGGCACTAGTCATGAATTCCTTTGCTCCATTGTATTTGTATCATGTTAACTATTCAGTAGTGTTGGATAAATACATGGCTCATTACTGCTAATAAAATTGAATGGTAGTACTCACAAAATAATAAATAACTAGCGGCCAGCTCCACTCTTGATCGCTATGTCGCCTTTTCAGTTTCTTAAACGTCATTATGCATCGGGAGAAGTCTCGACTCCACCCCTTGCCACGTTGGAAAGGAAAACTTGCATTTTTAACATTTTATGCTCGCAGCATTTATTGCCACTATTTTTTTTATGCGTGAAAAGCCCCACCCGCCTTGTGGGTGGGGGGGGGGGGGGGGCTTAATGTAGGGGTGCCCTTGTGAGCGTGATGAGTAATTTCCGAGTTCGATATGATTTTCAGAAGTATTAAAGGTATCAAACCAGTTTGCTTTTTCTTTGCCAATGTAAAAAAAAATATCTGAAAACGTGGAAAGGCTTCGAATCTCACGAAAGCAGTTGTGCACAATTTCAAAGTCAGAAAAACATACAAATGTTGGATAGTCTTATCTTGCTGTAGGTGGAAAAGCATAGCACAACTATATTCTTCAGGCATCACACTTTCTACGTATTATGCTACCCTACCTCGTCACTCACCCTGTTGCATCGTTCAAATTTGGCAGTTGACCATGGCCTCCCATAACTGCAAGGCCAGCCTTCCATTTGTTACGTATCTTCACGCAAAGCTCCCCACAAAGCAGGACTTGAATTGCAGGGGTCGATGGACGCTGGGTATTCATCAGCATGGCCTTCTCTCGCATATGGTGTTGAATAAATTCAAGACATATCAAATCGCCATCTGTCTTTGAGTTCGCGAGGAGCAGAGTCCTAGTGCATTTGAAATTGTGCATGGTTGTTGTTTTTCGTGACGAGATAAAAAACTTGTTGAAATAAATCTTTGAAATCTCAGTGGAGATTAAGTACACCTTTGTTTCCATAATTTGTTGGATCATGTATTTGTTCAATTTTGAAAACCCTGCATAAATGAGCTCCCCCCTTCCCCTAAAGCAAAACAGCAGTTCAGGTTCTTGGGTATTATAAATTACGCACTAGTAAAACCTAGATGAGAGAAGGCGCTAATTGCAATATCGGGAGAAATCAAATGCTGTAACAAATTAAAAGATTTATGCCAGTTCGAAATTGTAAGAAATTGGCAAAAAAGGTTACAAATTTGATGGTAACCTAGTGTGTAAAATTTTCCAAAGCAGTCGCGCATTCGCTGAGGTTCCTGTGCACTCAGACGCACACGTTAGCGGTTCAATTACATAGATATATAGGTAAGCCTCCTGCACTTGTTTTTCTAGTCTTTCTTGTGATGCAAGTACGGTAGTATTTATTCTAGAATTGAAAGAATTGTTAGCCAGTCTGCTGCGTCTTAACAACTAATACTTTTAGTGACGTAGTACATCAACCAGTTCCTGGGCTTTTACCACTTTCTGTTTGGCTGCACAACTTACACATCTGCATTACATTGTGTGGTTCTTCTTCGTCTTGTTATTCTTTTTTTTTTTTTAATCTTTTTTGTTCCGTTACTGTTGATATGATTTGTAGTTTGCTTTTGCATGGATGTGAACATGTGTTGCACCACAAGATGCACCTTTCAATATTCTGTGTTTTGCATGTCTGGTTGTCTACAGTTTAACTTGCACAGTTTCCTACGTAAACAGTTGAAAGAGTTGCAAAATTCAAACAATGCCCTGTTTTTAACAAGCTTTTCTACCATGTCAAATGTTGGTGACCTTGCTTGGTTCTACAAAAGGGCAGTGACAGGGTGGCCCAAAAACTTGAAATTTTTGCAACTATTAAAAAAACACAAAAAATAGGGACCTATTTTCTGGGCCCCAAGTACTATTCCGAGTCAGAAAAGTTGGACCCAGATCAGTGTAGTCAGCAGTCGCACGTATAAAGTTGAAGGTTTGTTTTTGAAAAATTTTGAAACTCACAAATCTGGTTAGATCAAGAAACATTATTCTTAAGAAATAGTATTAAATGAACCCAATCTAAAGAATTCCATGGTTACCTCATTTTGTACATGCCAGAGGTGTATCTGTCACAAGAAATTTTCGGCATAATAACGGCTGACATTCTTGTTCACAATTCCGCATTGTGACGTAAGTATGTAAGTTAGCTGGTCCACATACTTGCTTGTAAGACACACCCTAATCCCAGAGTGTGATTCGGTTACAACCAATTGAGATTTATTTGTTTCATACTCCCATCAGAAGTGGCCATAGATGTGGCGGTCCTGCTTTTTCGTTTGAAGCTGAGGACAAACCAGCATGATGATATACTGTCCTGATTTGGTGGCAGATAGCAGTTCTACAATCAAATAAGAGGATCTGAGGATATCGAGCTCTTCTTTCTTTGTTTGGCCATGGTATAATTTCTGGACTAATTATGGTTTCGTTGTGGTAGTCTGGTTTTCCCTTACCCCAGGAGGTGCATCTTATAAAAATTTGTTGGCAGGGTTAAACAAAATCCGACATGGGCAAAGTAGTTCGGCTGCCATGGCTTATCCTGAATTGAACAAGTATGTTTCGTTCGCTCTTAGGATTTAATATAAAACCATTTTAACAAGATTAATGTTAGTGAATAAATTTTACTGCCTCCTTAGACGAAAAGCAATTGTCTGCAAGTACATAAGTAACCATTTTAGCCTACGTGTTCAGCAACCATTATAGTTTCATTATTGTAAGAAGATTATTACAAGCGAGTAACGTTATAACAAGGTTTTATTGTATATTTTCTGTGAAAATGGTCACATTAATGACAAATGTATTAAAACTAGTCTTAGGTTTGAAAAACTAACCTAATGTTGATGATCTGTAGCGTTGAAGTGAATTAAGTAGTATTTCTGAGGACGACATTTCTTCTGCACTCCTCGAGACATTTGCTTATTGGATAACGTACGTTGTTGTTCATTGCCTATAACATATATGTTGTTCTTTTTCTCATAGGCATTTCAAGCATCTACAGCTGACAAGTGACAACCTAACGTGGTTTAAGGCAGGTTTAGGAGTGGCAGCTGTAGCCGTGGTTAGTCTTATGCTGCTGAAGGTGTTTAAAACCAGCAACGACGGGAGATAAATTGATCAACATCTTCTCATACTTTGTTTTTCGTCAGCTGCTCTTGTGAATTAATATTATACATAAATACTGTAACTGTAGTTTGTGTACATAATTATATAAAGAGTGCATGCAAATGCACTTCCAGTGTAGATTTGAGCCAGTTTTGAAAAATATTAGTCATTTTTCTTTTTATTCATATTGAATAATCTTAATAATTGATTATCATTACAAGTATTATTATTATTATTCACATTACTACTTATGAAATTACAAATTTATCTGCATGAATACTTGAAAGTGTTTTAAGAGTTTATTTTTTATGATTATTAATAAATTAGGAGACATGGTTGAATGATAGTTGGAAATTATCCTTCACAAAAAATAACAAACCAGTTGAAAAGATTCTTTGTTGTGTCTCCCTTCTTTCTTTCTTTGTTAAAACTGGTATAAGAGAAGTCGCCAAGTTTCCATAATGGGTTGGCCTTTGAAAGTAGTGATATTCATCCAGGGAAAGGCCGCCAGCCAAGCTAATGAGACCGACTAATAGTTCGAAAGTTAAATGAAAACTAGAACATTGCTACTCTCGGTAAGTTTTTAAGTTTTCATTTAAAAATGTCATATCGCTTACTTTGAAAGTTTTCATTTAACATTCAAAATATTATTCGATGCGATTAACTTGGCTAATATGATTAACCTTGGCGTCATTTCCCTGGTTGAATATCACTACTTTCAAATGCCGACCCTTTATGGCAACTTGGCGGCTTCTCTCATACCAGTTTTGGTTTTGAGTGGTTATTTATTATTACTAGCTAACTAGCTAGATAATTTCACTCAAATAAAATCTTTCCTGCGGTACATAAAGCTGGAATTTTGTAGATTGCTGTAGTGTAACCCCTTGGCGACCGACCCCAGAAAAAGATGTTGCATCCCAGAAACCCCAGGTTTTTTGTAGCTCGGGAAAGCCCTCAAAATAAGTGCAAAAACAGATGTCGTCGCTTACCTTTTTCTGATGTAGCTGTCGAAATTGATTGAAGTCTTTTAATCCAAGGCTTTTTACACATTGCTCATAAATCTAGATTGCATATCACTGTATACCACTGCACATCAATGCAGAATGATTTACTACAAATCAGTAGATTGTACCACAAATGATGTAGGGCAACCTACTAATTTAGGCCTACATATACAAAATTTACTGCAGTTTACTGCACATTTTCACTACACAAGCACTGTAAATTACTGTGCAAGTAAAAATCATGGCACAACGTACTTGCTGTTTTTGGAATAAATTCACTTCACATGGATTGAACACATTTTCCTCCTGCTGATAAAAATAATATTACTGTCGCTACATGCCCTATTGTTGTTGTTGTGCATGGAATTCATCAAAATGCTCAATACTGCACAATCCTGGATTGCCCACGCAACCACCACACATCTTGCAAACGTCTTAACGTTGTTTTCAATTTTGTGCATATGCGGCAAGGCTTTCTGGGCCTTGTTTTGAAGGAATAGGCACCTGTTGAAGGAATAGGCACTAAGGCATGAATCCGAGTCATAGGATTTTTGTGTGGCGATATGGCAGGTTCCACCTGCACAGAATTCATGGCTACATAACCATGGGAGTTTTCCATCAGTAATTCGTGACAACACTGTTGGATAAAGTCTCTGAAATGCACAGTTTGTCTTATGGCGTGTTGGTACAGTACTTTAGCACTCAACAGCATTCGAGATATTACATGGATGCCAGTCTTTTTGAACGACGTATAACTTTTTCTTGCAGGATCATATGGCTTCATATTTTGATCAACTGCATCCACTGAACCCATGTATTCATTATATTTTTGAATATGAAAAGGTTTCTGCAAAAATTGTTGTTTTCCACCTACAAGTCTCCTTGTTTTTTCAGTAAACCCAGCTGTGTATTTTGTAGTTAGTACGTTTACCATTTTTTTTTATCCATGAATCGGACCACCAACATATCATTCGTCCTCAGAAAACATGACTGTGAAGGTTCCAGAGCTGCTGAAAGTGTTTCTTTAGGCAGACCCCTATCTTGCGTTAGCAGGTACTGAGCCAGTCTTAACAGACATGTACCAATTGTCAAGGATGACATGTCTACCCTGATTCAACAAATTCTCTGCTAAATAAACGACAATGCGTTCTGAAATAGTGTGGGGATGTTATACAAGTCTTTTCCAATGTAAACACAAAAATTCCACATGTTTCCTCTCAAATCTGGGTCGCTCGGACATATATGGACATATATGGAGTCCATGGTGCTTGTTAACGTAGGTGTTGGTTGCTATGTTGGTGGCACATGCATCAACAACATTTGTTTTGCTGATGATTTGGCAATTATTTGTCCTTCAGCTAAATCCCTTCAAGCATTGCTGACAGCAAGTAAAAACGTTGCCCAGCAGTTGGACCTTTTGTTTAACCCCGACAAGGCTGTGTGTATCTTCTTTAGACCAAGAGGTGTGAAATGGAAAGCTTTTATCCCCCCGAACTTTTTTTGAGTGGTATATCGGTGAAGCTTGTGCGCAGCAACCGCTACCTTGGGCACATCATCTCGATTGACTTACGAGATGATGCCGACATGCGCAGGCAATGCCGTGCGGCGTGTGTTGCTGGCAATGGCTTGAAGGCCAAGTTTAGCTCGTGTGATAGGTTTGTAAAAAACCATCTTTTCAAGGCACATTGCACAAACCTCTACACAAGTGGCTTGTGGCCTCTGTGAGCATACAACAATGCTGCTAGAGGCTACATGGTCAACCACCGTGGTACAGTGCAAGTAGGTTGAGAATAACTATTCCCATTCTTTTGAGCTATCAGAAGAAAAGCTGTTTGGGGGTTCGTGTGTTGGCTTCTCCTAACCATCTGGTGCAGGCAGTGACCAGATTTTCACTGTGCAAGGAGTACACCTTCAGTACATGGCATGCAGTACTGAAGGGTGATTGCTTGTAATTTTTGTGTCATAAATTAATTTCCCTTTGTCCTTTTTTATATTATAAATCTGTAACTCGGCATTTTTTTGTACTCAGCAAAGGTGCTGTGATCAAAAAAAAATGTGGGCAGAATTTTTGAAATAAATAATTAAAGTAAATTAAATAAACAAAACAATTTCACTCCGTGCACGTTTTGTTTTTATATATTGCCAGAAGTACAAACAGCCCTGAATACAGCACTAGAGATTCGTCGACAGCAAAATGTTTACCAGGGTCTAAAATATTCATCGATGTTGCTTTCATCATGGCAGTAAACTGACCGATTCGAGTCACTGGTTTGTATTTATTTGCAAGTGCGGGATCCGAGAAACGCAAAGACATCAAAATAGATAAAAATTGATTTCTGCTCATCATTTCTTTTACGAAACAAGGCTGGCCAGTCACAAGCAAACTTTTAGACCAATAGCCAGCAAGCAAGTTTTGGCAGTTTAGTAAGCCCCATCAGAAGCATAAGTACAAGATAAACTATCATATCTGGACGTGTAACGATGCGCCACTTCATACTACACACTTGCTGGATTTGTGAAAAAATACGTAACTGCTCGTTTGTTGTCCAGTCGCACAAATATCCAATGATTTTGTCCGTCATAAACACTTTCCAACATTCTATTAGGGTTCTCAATAAAGAAAATTCCGTAGCTGGATGAAACCCTTCATACGGTGATGTGAAGTCGGGCACACTTTCTCTACGGCGATAAGCAAACGAATCACTGAACATTTACCAGCTGTCAACAACAACCGAATTTTGCACTGCATCGTCGTCACTTTCGCTAAAACTTTCTTCCTCTGAATCGCTAACTTCCGACCCATTCCAGTGAATCACTTACGTCCCCTTCAGAACTGTCCTCATATTTCAAATAAAAAAGTAAACAACGAAACAAGTAACTGTATTATGAGCCGCTGCATAACATGCGAAGGATGTCCGAAACTCCCGCTAGATAGGCCTGAACTCCCACTTGTTAACGACGTCAGTAATCGATGACGTTACAGCGATTCGTTACGATTTGACCACATTTTGTTTACGTCATAATCATGTGATTAGAAAACGATATATTTAGATGATGTAGCACAATCCACGAGGCATTGTTTCTGGCGAACCAGACTTTCCTCTGACGTTACAAAAATTCACCCAAGCTGAAGAGCTTGACTACGAACGCATGCTCTTAATGATTCATTCATATGCATTCGTAGTGGTCGCCAAGGGGTTTAAACGTAGAATGTGCTTTTTGCTGGTTTGGGGATTATGGCTAGCGTAAATTCAACATCAATCAATGTCAATACTATTTTAAGGGCATTTGTTGTTGGTTTTAAGGAGCACGAATCCAAATTGGGTCATCTGCCCCACAACGACAGAGGGACAATTCAGCATTTGGCTTCAAAATGCAACAATGAAAGACGTATTTTGCTTACAACAATGAACATGATGGCGTGAGTACGCAGCACGGTAACAATAGCAGGCATGAACAATTTTTGCTTTTCCTATTGGTAAATAATGTGATAAATTAACACTCGACAAACACACACGTAATCCTACTAATGGAAATTACGACACACATTAAGATTAACTCGTTTTTAGGGACTGAGTTACATCATTTGTTTGTTGTTTTCACGTTAGGGAGTAAAATCTGCCGTACTACAAAAAGGCGTCGAGAGAAATCCAAGCAAAAAACCCCAAGACTTTTTACATGCCACAATCGACATGAGCACAAGCCACCACACTGGTTGATAATTAATGCGAGTTTGGTGGACTTCCCGACAAACTCTAAGATGCACATAAACCTACTAATGGAAACGTACTAAAACAAACAAGAATTTCCTAAAGAATAAACTGTTTATGCTCAGTTTGGGTTCAAGCAAGCTCACGCCACTACTGACGCAACCTTTGTTTACAAAGAGTCTGTTCGGTACTACCTGGACAGAGGACGCAAAGTGTATTGTGCCTCGTTGGATCGGGTCGACTTTGATAAACTCTTTGCTAAGCTTGCTGGTAGAGGGGCACCAGCCCACATGGTAAATTTTATTGCCTTTTGGTATTCGAATCATTCCGCTGGTTTTAAGTGGGACGGCCACTTGTCTGAGCCATTTTTGTAGGGGTGTGAGACGGGGGCTCCTTTTGCCTGCTCTGTTTACATTGTACATTGATGATCTTTTGTGTGATCTGAGCTTGGCCTTGCCTGGTTGCTGGATTGGAGGATTGAACGTTAATTGCATTGCTATGCAGATGTCCTTATTATCTTTGCTCCCTCTCGAGCCAGACTACATTTGCTCTGAGTGGGCTGCCAGCAATTCTACGCTTTTTAATGTTAGAAGTATTTCTTTATTGCTCATGGATGTGCTAGAGGTGACATTGTTGCACCCGTTTCCATTAGTGGAACTGAGCTGTCACGAGTGTTTGATTTTAAATATCTTGGACATATCATCACTGATTCTCTTGTAGCGGCCGAAGCTACGATTCTCAAGGTAGACTCGTCGACATCAATGTGGTTTTGACCTTTAAACTTCTAGTTTGGGTGCCGGTTTTTATTTTTGCGGAAACAGCACACATGTACTACTGGCCCAGCATGGGTAACAGTCATTTGTCCTAACTGTACGCTAACTAGACAACTTTAAAGGGGGGTATTCGCTGCCACCAGGTGGGTGTTTCTAATTGCAACTCTAAGTTTAAATATTAAGTGGTTTTCTTAAATACTACAACTTCATGCAATTAGTCTCACTAGTAGAAAAACGGGCGTTTTACAAACTCTTGGTTTATTAAAAGGCAAAATAAATATAAACAGTTACATTTAAAATCAACGAGTGTCAGAACAAGAAAGCTTTAAATAAAAAGCACGGCGATTTTTACAACAAGAAAATCCACAAGAATTTACAATTAAAATTCACTCAAACTTTACATGCGATGCAAAGAGTAAAAATTACAATTACGACTAGAAAATGTTTGTGGGTCCTCGAGACCCCGTTATGACATGCAAACCGTGGGTATTACATGAAATAAATCTATTTACTGCAAACCGCGGGAATTACACAAATATAGTCACGATTTTGTTTCTCAAGTCCGACCTAAGATCAAATCAACAAATCTGTTAGATCCTTGTTATTTGGGTATCCACCATTGAAGTCATGGCTTCAGCAAATAAGTCATCGCTTGCAGATTTTGTGTTTAGATTAAATTCATAATAATAAACACGGAAAGAAAGCTGGTTTTTAGTAAGGGACCGTGAAACTTGACGTTATGGGAGTGGGGGACCAAGAATGCCGACTATGGCGTCACCTCCATAATTTCCTCAAACCTAAGGTTAGGTTAAGTTTAAAACTAGAATTTCGAATGGAGTATCCAAAATTAAATTTTCAAAACTAACACTTGTCTAATACAAACCATTACCTTTGCCCAGCATGGCAACATTCGGACGAGACATCTCCTATACCGACTGGCGAAACTACCTCTGGCTTTGAGATCTGTTGAGCGTGTGCTAAGGATTGAGGGGAGCGGGGGCTTTTTATTCTAGAGGCCGGATTCTCGTGACCGTAAGCGCGGACGGGTAGGAGAGCTACGGGGTCCGATTGGTGGAGGGCTTGGAGAACAATGGAAAAGTCGGCCGAGCAAAGGCTTTTTGCTTGGCGCCGTTTGAAGGAACAACTATGGAACTGCGTGATAGAGAGAGGCCAAGTGAGTTATACTCATTGTTTGGAATGTGAAAAAGGCTTTAATTGTTGTTGATTGTTTTCTTATTCAACCACGATGTTATGCATCGCGACTATTGAAGGAGAGATCTCAATAAATTCAGTTTTTAACATTAGGAAGCCAGGTTTAACTTTAGGATTTGTGTAGCCAAGTCGATTTTCAAGGAACAACTAAGTTTAAATAGAAAAAACGTGTCCGGGAAAATTCATAAGTTAAGATGTTGCCTAAGCTCCGGTAGTGGTGATGGCAAAAGATTACGTTAAAAGATTATTATAAAAGCACAGTTTAAAAGTATCAGCACGATGCTAAAACGCATTTAACTAGATTAAGTATTATTTGCAGCTGCAGATAATTGGTTTTGGTAGTTGGAAATTTCTCAAAAGTATTCAAGATCGTCACCGTAAATAAACTTAAGAAATATCAATACAAAGTGTCTGTACATTAAAATCCGAGGTTAAGTACCTTCATAGAGGAAGCCCCTCCCATCAAACACTAAACTAATGTCTTTGGTTTTATGCCTAAGTGAAAAATAGAAAGTAAATACAATTTTTACAAGTGGCAAAAAATGACGTCTCGTGCGCTACGGTAATTACGGCGTCAGTTTCGTGAGTTTTTCAAATGGATGCTGTGGAAGTTCTAGATTGAATTTTGATGTTCTGTTTCCGGGGGAAAACAGATAAAGTTCGTGGCTATTAAGAGCTTTATAGATGAGACGAATTGGTCCAGTTTTCTGGGAGTTACAGGTTGTTAAAGTTGGGGTTTTTCATGGCCGAGGCACCGAGAAAAATTGTTCGTTGCCGTAAACGAAATTTTACCCTCAGGTTTTTGATTTTTTGAGTTGAGGTCTCCTCTCAAATCGGGTGAAG
Organism: Lithobius niger; assembly: GCA_023313725.1. Lineage (NCBI taxonomy): Eukaryota > Metazoa > Arthropoda > Chilopoda > Lithobiomorpha > Lithobiidae > Lithobius > Lithobius niger. Next base: position 3,647 of record JAHWFP010222239.1, on the reverse strand, counting down.
AACTCGGGCCTTCTTTACAGCTCCCCACCAAGGAGATTCTATTTGGGGTTCCTGTTGAACTTCACAATAGAAGCTAGAACAGAATGGGTTAGTGCACACAAGATATGCAAAAACTTGAACTGCCAAGCACTGTAATCTAAATTGCAAAAATACACGGTATGAATGTATCAGGTTGAGGAAATACACCTCCCATTGAGATAGTTAGTCCTATCCCTGGATCTACATGGTTAAATGGACACTGTCTTTGCAAAAATTTAAAATCGCCGTTTTATTTTTGGGGGACTAACGTTTTCGTGGCTCAATTAATTTAAAGCAAAATTAAAGTACAAAATTTAAGAAACACTATTTTTGCAACCATTAACTAAATACTGTCCGCGCTGCATCTGGGCAGGAAAATCGTACAAGTATTCAAAAAATAGGGCAAAAGACATTTAAGTCAAGAAACACACTAGAAATACAAAGTTAATTTTGTTGTTTCGTTATAACAAGTAAATGAGACCGTCTATTGCTCTGGTAATACGTCCCGTACGAATTCTGCCTCTGCTCAAGTCTAGTCATTTTTTTTTTCTGGGATGACTGCGAAATTAACCCTTCCCCACATTTCGATTAACCTAGACTACGTTAGTTGTGAGAAAATCGATACTATGGGTACGCCGTAAACGGCCAGCTCTATTTACTGTTAAACTACTCCCACTAGAATGGTTTAAGGTTACCAAACAACTTGTACATAAAAAAAATATAAAACTGGGAGGTTTGTGGATTAAAATGCAACAACCTTCTAAACGACAGTGCTAACCTATCTCGCAGAGGGGCAGACAGACAGCTGTTTTTAAAGAAAGCCATTTCGTGGAGGAACTAATCGGGGACAGATTACAATTCCCGTACAATACTCCTAATGAATATTAGTAACGTGTCGTACAATCTTTGTAACTATCCTTCCACACAGGAAGGCATTGATAATGACAAAAAGAATAAACATTGGCACTGAAAATTTAGGTGTAAGGGTCCAAAACAGGGATTAACTGAGAGTTGCTTAAGGATGAGCTCCCAACAGACCAAAATGTCAAAATAAAGACAAAAATAAATTTTCAGTCAATTTTTACTGAAAACAAAAGTTTGAACCATTTTACTGTTTAAACAAAATACCGGCTTAATGTGTCGGCCTTAATGTGTCGGCATTGACATGTTTCTTTCCAGGTTTGTACAGTCTCCGAAGTTTAAAATTAAGATTTCAACATGTACACTATTTAGTTTTAGTTGCTCCTGGATGGAGCCACGCTTGTATTGGCCTACACTTTATTTAAAATAAGCTAGCACGGGCAAACGCTGGGTTAGGTTTTCAGTTTTAAATTGCAAAGAACTCTTGTTTAGAGAAAAAAAAACTACATTAGGTTAGGTTTTACAACCTCAGAGTTACTGGGAACACCTATTCAGTACTAGAGCCATAATTATGCATTTATTTCCACCCTAGACTGACAGAGAATTCACACTAAAACATCGGTCCTATATTTAAAGAGGATCAGACAAAAAAAAACTGCATTTAATTTAAATTAAACTTAGGCAAACTGATTTTACCAAATTCGGGGTAAAAATTAAAATCAACAGAAACACGTTTTCTGCCGATCTCGGGTTGGACAGATTTACTTCGTGCAACAAGCCAACTTGAGAAGCTGGGTTCACTAAATTCCGGTTTTCCGGACATGGACAAACAGTTGCTTACATCACTCTCTGAAAAGCTGCGTTTTAACTCTTTCTTGACACATTGACGACGCTGTAGCCAATCATGAATCGTTGGGGCGTGGTCAGTTTCCACTTGCTGCTGTGGTACACGACGTCGGCTAGAGGATTTTTTAATGAGTTCCCTCTCATCCAAAAGTTTTGCCCAGCATGGCCGAACGACGATAGGTTGGCGCTGTGAGGGCATTTGAGTCTTGACCAATCCCGCAGGATGTGAGGGGTCATTCCCGTTAGTATGGGCCTGAGTCTGTTTACGTTTGAGCGAGCGTCTCTTAGATTGGCTCGTGCTATTATCTGCAGTATCAGACTTCGTCGAGGGCGTTGCCACACAAGCGGTGTCAAGGGCAGGCTCACGTAAAAGGTTTAAGGCATTAACTCCGAAATTGCACTAGTGGCCGAAGAAACACAAGCTACTGTTTTTTAATACCGTACCGTCAGTTAATTTTAGACATATGTTAACCTGAGGTAATTCCACTATTTAGAATAGTCTGGCACCTAACTGTTGGTTTTAAACGTTGCCAATTTTTGGCCAGTCTAGAGCTGATAATATTTACACAACTGCCGAAATCGCAAAGAATTTTAACTTTACGTTGGCCTACGAAACCATTTACGGTACTAGACTGCAAAATATCCCTGGCATTTTTACCTACAAGAAAACATGCATTAGCTTGCTTTGGTGGTTTTTGGTTAAGTTCGGGGCATCTATTGTGCAGGTGCGAAAATGATCAGCACTCGTAGCACGATCTAACATTAGCTGGTCTAGGGTTAGATTTTACACTGTCATTGTCAGTACTGGCAGAGTCCCCACTTGTGGAGTCCGGTAAGGACGCTGCAGGACCGGCCGGTTTAGCTGCAGTCTGATAACTCCTGTTACCACCCCGGTTGTTAGATGATGCTTTAGAAGCATTACTAGACGGCTGGACACTAGGTTGTGTCTTGTTCGTTTTCAGAGAAACGTCAACTGCAATTTGTTTATTGCGAGTTGTAAACTCGTCACAGAGTTTTGCTACCTCGGCTAACGTGGCGGTTTTGATTTGGTCGGGAAGCCATTTGCGTAAAGCAATTGGGCAGGCTTTCGTGAATTGTTCGAGTAGAATTAAATTCATAAGTTGGTCATAGCTCTTGTTTACTTTACCTAGTGATACCCAACGGGAAAACAAGGTTTCCAGTTCGAACGCATAATCGTGGTATACTTATTCCGGCAATTTTTCTAGGTGTAAAGGCACGCCGCCTAAAATTCCTGTCTATTGCTTAGGAGACCCGACACCAACCATCAACAACTCGGGGACACTTTTTTAGCGTCAAAACACGCTAGGCCTTTTTTCCCAGCTTCAACTTCAAAAATTGGTATCTTCTTAGAAAATGGGCCAAATCGACTCTAGTTTGCAGTGTTTAATAAACCCGAACTTTATCTAACATCCTGTGAAAACAGAACTTGAAAATTCACCATACTTTGGTCTCCAACTCAATTTGAAAAAGTGCTCAAACTGAGCGCCGATGCACACAATTTCCGTCGCCAATTTTTACAAACATGTACATATTTATTTGTATTTTTCGAATTTATTACAGGCATAAAGCCGACTAGCTTAGTGCTGTGCTAGATTACATGTTTTATAAGTCCTCAATGTTTTTATTTTACTAAGGTGACGATTTTTGCAACTATGAAAACGTTGACCACAACTACAGTATTTTTGCGGTTGCGATAATACATTTAAAATTTTATGCGTTATAGCATTTTAAAATACAAGCTGGTTTATTTAATCTTTTGCCTAGGCTTTTATAAAAGCATTATTTAACGTGACCGTTTGCTAAGGGTAAAAGTAGTCCTAAGTCCACACCAGAAGTAACCAGTCCAAGTTAGGACTAAAGTAGGTTTATTCCGGTCCACGCGGGCAGTACAGTGGTTCAGT
>JAHWFP010222235.1:0-24409 GCA_023313725.1 Lithobius niger | reverse complement strand
GGGGCACGTGTCCCCCCTTTCAAAAGAAAGTCTGGGGCCCCCATGTCACAGGCCAAACTTGTTTTCAGTGATTTTTTTAAATATAATACATAATAGATATCATAAGTATTTCAAATTGTCACGTAGGCCTAAAGTTAACAATCTCAAATAAAAAAAATTCTGCTTAAGATGTTGAAAAGTTGCTCCATGGACTCATAAAAACTCTAAAATGTGTTAAATTTTAGAGCTCCCGGGGCCCCCCCCCCTAGCTGGTTGTTAATTTTTTTTTAGTAGGAAAGGGCGCCCCCTTATGCATTGACCCCCCCCCCCCCCACACCAACAAAAAAGTTTCTGCGTACGCCACTGCGCTTGCTCATCTTCATTACAAAGACCCCTAACAAAGTTCGCGGTGCGCGTTGTAACTTTAGGATACTTTTTTCTTCTTCCACTTTCTACCATTTGGTCGCAACGGTGTGAAAGGGTTGTCCGCGCCTGTTTTTTCCTTTAAAACAGCACCTAGCTATAAAACCTAAACAAGATAAATCGATAAAAACAGTAACTTTCCTGCGTTACCGCGCAGTAGGCTACTGTTTCGAAGGAACCATCCAAACATGAAGGCACGAACTCTGAAAGCCAGAAAAAAGTTTGTGTAGCATCTCCTCCCCCTCCCCCGACACCCAGTCTTGATTTTTGTAAGTTCCTGTGTTTTAGTTTTAACCTGGATGGTGCATCGCATGTCATGCCACAGACACCAAAGAGAAAGCGTCCCATGCGTTTAAATTAAAGTTCCGTTCTTAACTGCGTTTGTTTTCATTTTGAGAAAAAAACTTCCCGTGAAAATATGTAAGCTTAATCTGCAGAAAGTTCGAAAATAATTGCAGGAGTGTTTCAACACACTAAACGTCAACAAAAACTGCGTGAACCTTCGTCCGCCATATTGGAAAATGGCTACCGAGCACTCAGTAATAAAAATTAAAATATAATTGGACCCTCTACAATTTTCTCTGGGGAAAAAAATTACCAAATCGACAATTTTCGGTAATCAATATTTTAACAATGTTCTTCCTGGGAATAGGCCTAGTTGGTTTTGAACAGTACTGCTCTTTATTTTGTTTTAGGGAACACCGATCCCATACTGGGTTATCTGCCAGGAAAGTTGCCTCCCGGCAGGCAAAACACTATAAACCATAAATTAAAACGCTCTTTGATTTTCAGGACAACTGTAAATTTGTTTCCCTTGGTCACTTTGGACAATTTAGCTGGAGAAATCCTAGCGGAGAACCCAGGATCTTTGACGTGTCACAGTCGACATGAGCATTGAGCAACGAGGCACCACAGGGACCTTTTCCTCTCGAAAATGCCGGGAGACTGCCGAGCCCACGTTCGAACCCTGACCTTCTGGGCAGATAGCGGTAGGCCTAGTGCTATCCGCGTGCCCACCTGTTTTGAACAGTGACAGGACAACTCAACAATGCATTGAATCTTTAAAAAGCGCTTTAATAGTCAGTCTTAGTTATCTGGATTATTCGCGCTAAACTAGAACCAAAAGCAAGGTTGGTTCGTTGGTTTATTTTTTAAACTAAATCCTCTTGGAAACGCAAGATACATATGCCCAACAATCAATTACTAAACCGTTATTTTGTGGACCTATACAAAGAAAAAGTTTTGTAATCATTTTTTAAATGTCGGCAAAAAAAAAAAATACTAAATGCTACGGTAGGCCAACTTAACGAGTTTGGTTTACATTTAAAAAAAAAAAAGTTTTATTTCAACGAATCAAAATGTTAATAAACGGAACCGGACCTCTTGATGAGCCATTATTCATCACTTCCGCTTTTTTAATCTTATTAATAGTGCGTGTTTATTTTTAATTATCTAAATTTTGCTACGGTACGCATTCAGCGAGGGTCTTAACACACACACACACACACAAAAACAGCAATAAAAAATAAAGAAACCCGAACCATTAATAAGCTTACGTCTATGGACAGTTTTGTTCGAAAAAAAATCCCCCTCCCCCTCCTCCCCAAAAACTTGAAAGTTGGGGTTTTTCAGCAGACACTTTTTTCTATCATTTCCGCTACACCAGCCCATGCCACCCCATTTAGCAGTTTTAAATTCTTCCCTCCACATCCCCACCCCCTGCTTTTCCCCTTAGCCCCCGGGGAAGGGGTTTTGGAAGGAGGGGGCGGGGTCCTTACCTGCCTCAGGCTTCCACCCTCTTCGTCCATGCTGTTTTGGCGTTCCCGTCCCTTCCTTCCAGTAAAACTTGGTATCTTTTCCTAGATTCCTTGCGTTGCCTTGCCGCGTGGTCGCGGCGTTCTCCCGCCCATTACGTCATTGGAGTGGCAGTTGATGGCCAAGCACCAACTGCACGTTGCAGGGCGGGAGTTGGTCGCCATGTTGCCTCTCGCTGCAAGCGTGATTGGCGCTAGTTTCCCGCTCAGGGTGGTTCTGCGCCGGACCCTAAACTCCTCCCTTTCACCCGCCTTTGGTGAGTGACGTCACTGGCGCTGCTGGCTCAGCCTTGGCCCGCGAGGAAAGTGCTCTGCCATTGGTTGTTGAGCTAGCCTCGTGTCAATCAATAAGCTCGTAGCGTAGAGCGCGAATTAGGCAAAGAATAAGGCAAGCGTCCTGCGACCACGACGGTGCGTGCGCTGCTGCTGCTCCATCTAGCTATCTGCCGAACGCGTGTGTGTATTCCTGTGCTGAAGAGAAAGATTGATAGACAGAGGGAACTGAACTGGGTGAGTTGTTGTTGAGTAGCGCTGTTGCTGCTACTTTTAGATAGCTTTTGTGTAGTGTGGTGTGCAACCAGTAGACAAACTGTAGTCCCGAGCCAGTGCCAGCCATATTGGTAAAAAGTGAGCGTGAGTCTACTGAACTGTCTAGTTGTTCGTGAAGCTGAGTGGTTAGTAGTCGTCGTTGTTGCTGTCGGCGGACAGTCCGTAAGTTTTGTGTGGCGTGAGCCCTTTTCGCCTTCGCCGTGTGGATCCCAGGAGCATCAGGCGCCGTGGCGCAAGCAGGCAGCCCGTGGTGGTGTTCGGCGGCCGCCGGGCCCCGGCACTCACCACCAGAATCACGGCCGGCCCCGAGCATGCAGGACCATGTGAGCGAGCTCAAGGGCGGCCCACCGGGCCTTTCCTTACATCCCCCGCCGCCATCCACTACGCCGAACCAAGGCAGCGGCGTCGGTGGCCATGGCGGACCAGGGGGTAACCCTAACGGTGGCGGGGGTGTTGGTGGAGGTGGTGGTGCAAACAACAAAAACAACGCTGCGGACCGTGTCAAGCGTCCCATGAACGCCTTCATGGTGTGGTCTAGAGGCCAAAGACGGAAGATGGCGCAAGAAAACCCCAAAATGCACAATTCGGAGATTAGCAAGCGTCTCGGGGCAGAGTGGAAGCTTTTGTCCGAGTCGGAGAAGAGGCCTTTTATTGATGAGGCCAAACGCCTGCGGGCCGTGCACATGAAGGAGCACCCGGACTACAAGTACCGTCCTCGTCGCAAGACCAAGACCCTCATGAAAAAGGACAAGTACCCGTTAGCCACGGGACTGCTGCAGACGGATCCCACCCGCCCCAGTGTGCAGCAGGTAGGGCGAGAAATGTACCAAATGAACGGCTACATGCCCAACGGCTACCCCAGCATGATGCACGACCCCCACGCGGCCTACCAACAGAGCTTCAGCAGCCAGATGGCAGGCAACGGGTCCCTCTACTCCCGTTACGACATGGCGGCGCAGATGCATACGCCCACAACCATGGGCCAAGCCATGTCGTCCTACATGAACGGCTCGTCCAATTCGTACAGCATGTCCATGGCGTCACCGTACTCGGGCATGCAGGCGTCTCCCATGAGCTCCGTAGGCCCGGGCACTATCAAACCCGAGCCCGTCTCCCCTGGTCCCCCCTCGTCGGCCAGTGGAATGGGGGGCGCCAAGCGAGGCGACTATCCGGGTGATCTTCGGCAAATGATCAGCGTTTACTTGCCCGGGGACGGTTCGGACCCCAATGGACAGACCAGGCTTCAGATGCAGGCACATTACCAGTCAGGCAGTCCAGCAGAATCAATGGGTGCAAGTACCGTTCCTTTAACGCACATGTAACAAAAAAAAAAATACCTACAAACAACAACAAAAAAAGAACGTTAAAAACTACAAAAAAAAGTGACTGAAAACAACAACTGAAGATACACAGCATCTCCCAGGGACTGAATCAACACCCCATACTTACTTCTCACTGCATCGTTATGTGCGTATATGCAACAAGAAAAATTGCAGAAGCAATGACAGTGTTCTTAGCTGCTGCTGAGGGTATTTTGACCGTTGCGCGCGAAAGAACACCCTTAACGACTTATCGTCAAGTCAAGAAATAAGTTGTCAACTAGAGACAAAAACGGACCAAAAAACAAAATGGACGAAACGTTATTCGAGACGAACATCAAGAGTGCAGTGACAGTTTTATAGGTGTGTTTTCTCAGTGGCCCTTGTGAAGCTTGACTTTTTGCGGCGGTGACGAATGCAACAAACAAACAAACAAACAACAACGAAAATCCCGACGATATGCGAAACGTTGTTTTTTTTGTTTATTTATTGTTATCGAACGCTGCCCTGTCAGTAATTATTGTGGTGCTGTGTGTTGTCCCATTTTTCCCACCAAATCGGACCCCCAAACAAAAAAAAAACAATCTTTGCTTTCTGAAGAAAGATTAGAATTCTTTCTTTGGCTTGCTGAACATGTGAGACGGTGCCTGCGTCCTTCTAGTACCTTTAAACAAAATCTTAGAGGTGTGAAAGAGTGAAAGAAAGAAAGAGGAACTGCTATGAGTGACCCCTACAGGTGATGATGACGTAAGTTATAATTTATCGAACTTTGATAATACTATTGTTCTTCTTTTGCTACGGTGGGAGCTACAAAGATCCAAGTCCCACAAAACACTACATATGTCTGTAAGTTTTAGACCAATGGCGTTAGTTCTTCACATGGGGCCGTTGTGTCATGTAAATGATGACGTGTTATTGATGATTCCTGGGCCCAAAGAATTATTGTTCAAACGTGTTTTTATTTAATTTAATTTGATTCTTGCGTTGTTTTCTTATTATTTTTTCCCTTAATTATTAATTAATTAATTATTATTTTTTTGGTTTTTATCCCCCTTGAAATGTGTAACTTGTTTGTAATATTTGGAGTCGAGTTTTCACCTTCCCCCTCCCCCATGTGAAAAATGAAGTAATAATAATAATGAAGATGATAATTGCGGTAATAGTATAATTATTATTATCCTTATTATTGTTATTTATTTATTTTTTGCTTGCCGTAATCCAATCATCTTGTACATAAATGCACCATATCTTTTACCTGTTACACCTTTCACCGAAGTATCGTTTTCAAATACAGAATAAATTTAATGAATTTTGAAAGAAATTTTCGTGTGATATTCTATTTTATCATTATTATTATTACCTGCCCATTTACGTATATATATGAAGCATGATTTTAGCATTTTAGCCAGTCCCTGCAAGAAGCTACAAGTAGCTAGCTAGTATTCTGAACGCCTAAGTAAATGCAATTAAAAAATAGAATTCATTTTCTATGTATGTTTTTATTGTTTTCAGTAATTTTCTGAATGATCTCTGGTGCATTTAATATTTTTGTTTGCTGGTATAGTATTGAAAACAACAGCTTTCATGAACGCTGGGAAATTCATTTGTTCAGCTTTTATTTCTGTGAGGAAGCAAAAAACTATGCCGAAAATTAAAGAATTTTTCTTTAATAAACAGTACGGAAAGCCGAATGGGCTCAATTAATGATATATTAATATAGATGCAAACTTATCTTCGTTGCCTTTTGGACTTAAATGTCCTACTATCTGAGTGGGATTTGAACCCTCGAACTTTGAGAGCCTACGACTTCGCCTTTGGTCTTAAAGGTCAAAGGTTCAATTCCCGCTCAGGCAGTCCGACATTTTAAGTTCCAAAAGGCAACGGAAATAGGTTTGGATCTGTGTTGATTAATTTTTTTTTTAATTGCAATTGCATTGGTATTCAGTAAATACTATCTGCTTAAAATGTTCAGCACACCAAGAATTACATAAGCTAATTGATTAGGTAATTTACAAGTGTACTTTTAAAACACTCCTAAATACATAAAGACCAATTAAAAAACATTTACACAGGTATTAAGAAAGAAATAGAAACTTTCATTTTTAGCATCAATTTTTACACAAGATGACATTGTCTAGCATTACGTTTGAACATTACGTTTGAGCAGTTTAAACTAATTTCTCCAAAAGGTAAAAATATATTTTTTAGATATTACATTTTTACCTTTAGGCGAAATTAATAAAATTAAAAAAAAAACACGCAAATTAACTAGGCTAGGGGTGGCACGATACAAAATTTGTTTTATCCTGATGTTTTAATAGTTATCACGAAATGGATGCTATCTCAATGAAAAATATTGGATAACCATTATAATTTTATTAATTAAAAAAAACCCTTGGCTGAAGCACGCAATACGCTGCTTGGCTTGTATACGTAAAATAAAATTATAAAAAATGTGTTCATTTTTAAAATGTCAGGGATTAGAAATGGGCATTACTCTTTGGGTTTGCAACGAGAAACCCTGCCAAATGAACGTAGCCTACTGCAAATAAGAATGGATTATGCAGTCGAATTAACAATATATCAATATTATAAAGAAACATTACCAAACAATCCTTCAAACCAAGTGTGGTTAAGGGCGAATTTTCGACAGTTTGTATTTTGGTTTTCCTAAATCTCTTGTCCTCATCAGGCTGTTTCGTCAACGAACTCTTTCAAAACTTAACGCCGACATGTTATTTGGAAATTTTGAAAAAGTTCGTGGGCAAAACGTCCTGATGAAGACAAAAGATTTTGGAAAACCAAAATACAAACTGGTGACAATTCCCCGTATTAACCGTACTTGGTTTGAAGGACTGTTTGGTAATGTGCTACGGTGTTTCTTTATAAATTGAAATTTACCAAGTAAAGTGAGCCTATCGGCCTTTAGAATATGTCAATACTTTTGAAACTTCAGAAAAATCAAGATATTATTTCGATACAAGTTTTTATCACAATATATCGATAATCGTGCCACCCTTAGTACAGACAGATGCTTGACAGTGTCATCTAGTGGCATGAAATGGTACCAAATATGGAATTTTTTTTTAATCAATTCTTCATTCTTCAATTCAAAGATGCCTCAATTTTTACGAACAAGGTGGCAATGCCTTAAAGGAATGTTTTTTTTTTATGGTGAATAATGCACAAAATTTGCGGACTGTTATGAAAAATATGAACCATATTGTTTCATAATTTGTGATTGGCAATGGCTTGACGTGACGGGTTGGTACGGGCACTGAAAGGTCCAACGCCTACCTAACTCAAAATGTAATGCACGAACTTTACAAATGGTGGGCGTACGAATGCGATTTGTGAACATATAAAGCCTAAATATGTCATAAAATGACATGAAATAAATTGTATTGTTTTATAGGCTTAGATCTACCTATTTTGGCGACGTTTCATCTACCCTAGTAGCTAGGTTTTTTTTAAACTCAAAATTGCTAAAGGTAACCAAGTCTAGGCTAGACGAAATGTCGCTAATGTTTACAATGATAACAATATCACAATAAAATTTTCGCTAAAGCAAATTTTAGCCTAAAAGCGTAATGTTACCACGAGTATAATAATGTTTGCTTCTCATTTTACGATGAAATCCCGGCTTTAAATCTCTGCTACATAATACGTTTCAATTTGAAATAAAGATGAAGCCAAAAGCACTAGCATATATTGGTTTACTGAAAAAAGAAACATGAAGAATTAACACTAGATATTTCGTTCGCTGTTGCCCCAGTTTTCAAGAGGACGAGAAAAAGGTTCAAAGTATGTGACAGTCAGCGTGTGTTCACATACTTTGAACTATTTTCACGTCCTCTTGAAAAAGCTCGCGAAATATCGAGTGTTAATTATTCTTCATATTTCTCCTGCTATAAACCAATATGCTAGTGCTTTTGGCTTCATCTAATTGATATTTTATGGAGCTCTCATTTCCGGTTCACCCACGTTTCGCCGACTCCCGGTTTGCCGAAACCGTTTCGCCGACTCCCGGTTCGCCGACCGCAAAAAATTCATTCGCTGGTAGCTAAAAACATAGCCTTACCTGACCACTTTAAGAAATAATTATTTGCCACAATTTGTAGCTTAGTAGCTTAAACAGTGGAGTAGCAATTTAAGATGAAACTTATTTTGACAAGAAGCTAGCAGCAATGACAGAAAAAAATGTATTGCCATATTGCACAATGCGCTACGATTTTAACATGCCCGTTTCTTCTTTTTTCTCTTCCTGTGACGATGTAGCTTATTCAAAAATTGTCGTATACGTAGATTAAAATTTGATGCGTGGGTGGATAATGATATCAGAAACTGACCGAATGAACAAAACTAGAACACTTTGGGTTCGTGCTCCAAAAAAAAATGCTTCGGGATGAGATGGGCCCTGTGGTGTCTCGTGCTGGTGTCAACAAGTAGTGCCCCAAGGAAACCCCACCCCGGGAGGGGGGGGGGGGACGAGCAATATTTTCCCGATAGAGGGGAAAAGATAATTTTTGGCAGTTCGCAGCATTAAACTTCATCATTCGTTGATTTCTATTGTTTACTGCGAATTTCATCTATTCAACAAACAAATAACTACAAACAGCTATTTAACCGTGAAACGTTATATTAAAAAAATTAGCGAATATGTATCCTTTTTTAACAAATGATGGGTGCATGTTGCATACCTAAATTAAGCATCATTTCAAGTTTTTAAATCGAAATGTCTTGCTGCATTCTGATTTAATGTCATTGCTTAACGAATCGTAGACATGTTTGTGCGTTGACGTCACTAAAATAACTTGAAAGTCGGCGAAACGGGATCACATCGTTTCGTAAATTCGGCGAACTGGGAGTAGGCGAAACGAGAGTGTACCCTCCTTTCCTGCAGTATTTTAACTTGACACGGCCAAGTGGAGTGGGACGGGGAAGAACGGCCCACAAGTGTTTTAAACTTGACATAAAACATTAAATGAATTTTCACTCATCATTATAAAACTTACTGAAACCAAGGTGAATATTAGGCTAAAACTTTTTTACAAGAGGGAATGTCAAACGGGTTCTGGGAGTTATGTTTACTTTAAAATTTTTTGTGTCGAACCGATAAAATTGTACGCCCACGCTTATTTCTTGTCCGAAGCCACTTCAGCCTGAGCGTGACTAAACGCGTGGCCTAATTCGGAAACCAATTTGCTGCCGCTATCGAGAGCCACTTTCAGTATTTACAAATTTGAAATTCGATCACTGCCCACGATTTATAACTATGCAATTAAAAAAAAAAATTCATCTGTATAGCTACGTCTTTGGCTTAGTTTTTTATGAGTAGGATGATTGAAGAAATCCCTTCGATTTTTTAGCGCGATCGGCTATACTTTAAATAAATTAATATTTGTTAATTAAAATTATTTTGCTTGCTTACGTATTTGGGATTGTAAAACAGCTGTATCTTAATCTTCTTAAACAAAAAGGTGCCAAGCGATTTCAAGTTGACGTTAGCTAAAAACCGTGCCCCTGAAACGCATCACCAGCAACCTATTTCTTGGCATAGCCTAAGTCAATAAAAAAGTTGTTTCCTAATTTGTTTAATCCGTTTAACCGTCTATAGCAAGCGCCAACCAATCGGCGTCGTACCATTTCTCGGTCGAAAAACAGAATCCAAGACGCATCGCGAGCTTTGTGAAGGGTCCCCAACGATCCTCAGCAAAACGTACAGCCCAGTGGTTAGCATCGTAGACTCTAGACCAAGCAAGAGAATGTCGGTTGAAATTCCACTTCTGACGCAAGGACTTAACAAAAAAAAAAGCTATCTTACCTGGTTAATTCATGCAGTTGAAGGTTCTAATACCCTGTAGGTAGTGCCGGTGCTAGGGGTGGGACGTGACCCCCCCCCCCTCGACCCAAACACTCAGGTCACCACCAGAAAATAAAAATTAATAATAAAAAAGAAACTTGCAGGGTAACTTGAAATCAAGTTATTATAAAATAATTATTATTGAGCTTTAATTTTTTAAAAATATAATTTTAGTTTATTTTTGTGGCGTGTTTTAGAAAAATTTGACTACAGTGACGCTTACGTTAAGTTTAAGTTGAATTAAGCGGGATAAAATGTCTAATACAACTGCCTTGAAAAAAAATTCTTGGCCCAATCTGTTCCCAGATGTGCCCTTTGTCGGCCCCCTAAACAATTCAGTCCTGACGCCGTCACTGCCTGTAGGCCTAATTTACTAGTTACTTAACCTTTAGGAAGAATTGCCAATTGGTTGGCTCTTGCTATGGACGGTTAAACGGATTAAAAAAATTAGGAAACAATCTTTTTTATTGACTTAGGCTATGCCAAGAAATAGGTTGCTGGTGATGCGTTGCAGCACGGTTTTTGCTAACGTAAACTTGAAATCGTTTGGCACGAATTAAAGTTCGCTGAAAACGAAATGAAATCATTGCTCACAGCGCATCTCGATTTATGTTAGCAAAAAAAAAAAAGCGCAGGACAGTATTTCCTACACTTGTCCTACCATATTACAAGAAAAGCTCCTCACTCGGCGAATTTTTCTGCTGTAAAAATGCTTTCCCCTCCCCACTTATGAAAGAATTTAAAAAAAGTTCTGATTTTAATGTGGTTATAGTAGCTCAGTCAGTAAATACGTTGTTCAATAGATTAGATGATTCCAGGTTTGATTCCAGGAATCGGTGACCGATTTAAGGCATAAAAGATCGAACAAAGTCAGGTAATACAGTGAAACGCAAGAGTAGCCTTCACTGAACCAGTTGAAATTTTCCACTCGTTTTCTTCGTACACTCATGACCCCACTTCCAGACAGGACTGGTAGAAACTAAAATATCATTTCTCTCCGATTGGGCCTGTAAAAAAAATTTAGAGTATTCGTATCATATACAGTATATCGATTACGCAGATGGACCGGAATTGTATCGACACAGAGTTACGTTAATTCTGGGATTTTCTTACTGGCCTGTGTGTGGGACCCGGAATTATAGGAACTCCGGATTCGTAATTTCCTTAAAAGTGTCTGAAATAATCCGGAATTGTGGTAACACGGCGTTGCCGTAACTCCTGATTTTATTGATGATTAAATAGCATCCCTGCCTCGCTCGCGCTACCGCGCTCGCTGCGGCTATACATATAACATCAGAAACCGCAACCATATTATTGTCATATTAGACAAGAGTTAGGGTAATTCCGTTTTACTACAATTCCGGATTGTTTTAGACACTTACTTAGTAAATTACGAATCCGGAGTTACTGTAATTCCGGGTCCAACACATGGGTCAGTGTGTATGAAAATTCCGGAGTTAACGTAACTCCGTGTCGGTACATTTCCGCGCCCCCGGTGCACCTACGTTTGCCGGTAAGCTTAACGGCCAAAATGTTTGTGGCGCTCAGACCAAAACAATGTTGTTGGCTGTCGTTAGATTTATTTAGGAGTGATTACCGTAATGTAGTGAGCTTTGATCTGTCGGACTCATCCTTTTACTAGGTTTTTGTAAAATTAACACTAGACCTAGCCAATAATTCGTATTTTGTTCATTGCGTTAAACAAGTTGTTAATCGTAAAAAGACGAATTTTCAAATTCACGCTTCCCAACGAAATTTGCCTAATAGTTTTCATAAGTTACAGAATGTGTTGCTCGGGTCTTTCCCGTGTTTGCTAAGTTAGTTGGTTCTCTTCCTGAAACGTTAAATAATTATGATTTAAACTCATCTCCGGCGTTAGAATAAAACTTAAGAAAAAGCACACAAGCGTCTCAGTCGATTCTCAGCCAAGCTGTTTTTTTGGGTTTTTTTTGAAGGCCTATGGTCAGTGGTGAGGAGCGGGACTCGAACCGGCGTTCGATTAATTTGGAGGACGGTCCCTAATCACTCGACTGCTTTGCTTCGAGGTCCCAGGGATCCCTCACAAAGATCGCAAAGAATGGGAATTCAAAATCGGCCGTGCTCCTTCTTTAAACGCCTAACTGTCCGAAAGAGGACTCGGTAGGCCTATACGTCAAAGTTCCAACTGTCCTTCCGAATGGATGTGGCCATCAAGCCTTGTCTGGTGGCCGAGTGGTTACAACATCGATCCTTTACATGTGCAAAAGTATGCAACTCCCTTTCGAGTTTGGCATGCAATTCAAACAGAAGGTGACGGAAATAGTATATAAACTTCATTCGCCAACGCTTCAATTAGCATGTTAAAATAAACCCATTTTAGACACAACTAAAATACGTTTTTAGCTGAAAATGACATAAAGCGTTTCACAAATAGCATGAGATAAGAAGCAATCTTTCAAAACAGTAGCGTTTATGTAGTGTTTCAGGAGTGAAGTGCATTTAAAATAAAACATCTGTTTTCAATTTCAACACTTTATAAGCACATGCTTAAAACGCTATACTTTGTGCTTAAAACACGTGGAGCGACGAAATTGTGTAATAAAACAGTAATAATGTTTGATTTACAACGTACGAATACGATAAACATAAGCGTTTGCTTTAAGCGCAATTAAAAAAAAACGTGAAATATGAATAAAATTGAAGAAAAAAACTTGAGTGGCAAGAAAGAAGCCCACGGTTGCTGCTGCCAGTTTGTGTTGCATCAGTTGTGGTACAAAAGTTTTAAAAGGGTCCCAAAAATGTCAACGGTTGTTTTTTTTTTTTATTTTAGGAAGGGGTAGAGGGCTCATTTTTTTGTACTGCTGCCCGGCACGTTAAAAAGTTAGTTCTTACCGAACTAATTTGGAGCGTGGACCGCCGCTACTGTTTTGTGACGTAGGGCCCTTTTTGTACACTGGGGTTAAAATTGTTGCAAGTATTCTTTTTCATCTACTAAGGTAACAACGGTGTACCAGGCAGCATGCAAGCAACGACGGCCGCACATGCAGTGACTGTTTACTCTGTCAGCTTTGAAACAATAATTAGCTTAGCTTAATTGGAAGTCCGCATTTACGAAATAAATATATCTAAAACCTTTAGTCCGCAACATGTTTTTTTACAGCGAAGAAGTGCCTGTAAACTAAACAGAAACTTTTCAGCAGCCGAGGTATACGGTGGTAGTAAGCGTGTAGCAATTCGTATTGAAACGTAACTATCCAGATTCATAAAAAAAAAAACCGGTTTAGAATAATTTCTGCCGATCATTCGAAAAATCCGCCCAAGTGCGCAAAAAAACGTGGCGCTTATCATCATCTTTCCCACGAATGAAAACTTGTAAAAAAAGGTGCCTCAGCTCCCAGAAAATTAGTGTGCGAAAATTCGTCTCTAACCCTCATAAGATTATAAAACTCATTTTTTCCCCTTAAGTAATGATTATGTGTTGATATACCAATCGTTCGCTTTCAATAAATGGTGGGCCTGTGTATGCACAGTGTGAAAAATCCGAATTTTTTAATATCTGCCTTTGTCGAGTCTAACTTAAGCTTCTAGTTTAGTTTTAGTGTTTTGTAGGTACAGTAGTATCGGTTGTTAGGCTTAGTTAAGGTAATAACATGATGCAGTGACCATTAACAAACAATTATAATTTATTACAAAAAGTAATATTAACCTTTTATTTGGGTTAACAGTTGCTTGTTGTTAGGATTTAGCCACCAGCCGGATGATTTTCGTAATTTGTAGGTGAAAAAAAAAATCACTTTTGGGTTTTCTTTTGGGTTTTCTTTTTAAGTTGGTTGGATTCGAAACACCTTCTGAAAAATTCACAATAATGCCAAACAGTTATTTTTTAAAACTGTTTTACCCACCTTTTTTTGGGGTGGGCGCCCCCCCGCGTTTTTTTCCGGGTAAACCTTGGGCTTTTGACGGTGATCGGCTGCATTCTTATAGATTACATTAGGCTGTTATTCCTACTTTTACTTAGCATACAGGGATTTCTTCTGCTTTAGGATTACGTTAGCGCAGGGACTTTTTTGAACTTGTTTCACTTTCAACATTTCGTCTATTTTTTCCTGCAGAGTGATTTAAATATGACGGAACGTAGACCTAGTACTTTTTTTTTCTGTTGCTTTAATCCGTTTCATGACTTTCTCGACTTACGATTTCCCTTGACGTTTCATGTTGTGTGTTCTCTTCTAAAATAATAATGGCATCACGTGTTCAGCAGAGCGTGTGCAAGGACGATAGCGCTTCGAAATTGGAAAAATGTTGTTTTGCGAGGAAGAATTTTCTCTGCAGTAAGTGAAAAAAGTTTCCATTTGCTTTACGCCTATTTTAAAAAGTATACGATTCTATTTCGACGCCAGATTATTTATTGACTCTCTCTTCCCCTTCCCCGCTCGCAAAAAAAAAATATCACTTAGCTCTGATGTCTTGGTTTATTTCCGACGGAAGAAAACGGGAAGATGGTTAGGTTAAAAGAAATTAGCTTTTATTTTGTTAACAATTGCTTAAAATCACGTAAATATTTACAACCAATTCAAAACAACGAACAAGATCGCGAGCTGGCTGGATGGCAACTTCCATGTGAGTGAAAGGCTACCCAAAGGCTCAATTGTTACATCATTCTAAATAACTAACTTGTGGTTAACGTTCAGGTGATGGGAGCTCACCTACCAATAAATCCGGTTTGCCTTTCCCATGGCCTGATTCATTTAAAATCGTCAATAGTCGGAATAGGCAACAGCTTTTACGGAATTATGAGTTGGAAAAAATGCTTAACGTGGATTCGAACAATTAGCCAGATCGTCCTCCTTTGATGTTAGCGTCGTTCTTGACTGAATACAATCCCTGTGGTATCATTGTAAAATGATCACATATAGTTAATGAAATCAACATTTTGTCAACGCTACACTCTGAAAACGATGTGTACTGACAGTACACATGAATGTGTACTTTCTCAGCCTCCACACGAGTTGTGTACTGGCAGTCCACAGTCTGTGCACCGAGAGTACACATTCTCGTCACAGCTTGTGCACTACCAGTGCACAAATTGTGTACTCTCAGTACACAGTTCGTGTGGAGGCTGAGAAAGTACACATTGCTGTGCACTGTCAGTACACATCGTTTTCACAGTGTACATTGCAACGAGGATGACTCGCTGTCGGCCGTTTCCTTTTTCAGCTAGGCCACAAATATAAGCACAACCATCCACTAACCCCAAAATACAGTAACACACGTTTTAAAGTTTTATTTTTTATTACAGATTTAGGTATAGGCAATGGCTTTAAAGTCCTGGAACTCTTCACATGGTCGAAAAGGAAAGACTGCTAACTACTGCCGTTGAATTTATTTTGTTTGAACTTATTAAAATTCTCCAAAATTTTTTTTACACATTCTCACAATGAAGAAACACTTAAAAAATTCCTCTTGAATTTTCGGTGAAATTGTAGGGCTGCTTACCTTCTTCAGAAGCAAAAAATTCGTCCACATCAACTGTTGTTACATGGCTGTTCTCTTCGATTCTGTTCTCTTCGGAGAGAATAGCAATGTAACAATATTTAGTGTGCGTGTATTTTGTGTTTCTGGAGAAGATGAACGGCCCTAACATTTCACCGGAAATACAAAAGGAACTTTTAAGTGTTTCTTCATTGTTGAAATGTCTAAAACAGGCCGTAGTAAACGCCGACTCTGGTATTTCAAATTTTGATTATTGATCGGATTGTATGTAGTGATGGTCACTTTTTATTTATGATAAATTCACTCCCAAGAAGACCAATTTTGAGGGAGACTCCAGGTTCTCTATTATTGCGTAGATCAACTGCATTGCAATCCCATTGCACAGGATATGGTTTGTTAAACAGCAGCGTGTAGGCTATAGGCCTAGTAATGATGACATTAATTTCCTTGATTGCCTCCTCGTTTGATATTTGCAATCCATTAAAATTTGTTAATCTACCTAAAAACCGAATAATCGATAATTTTCCTTCTTTACTGCCTATAGTGACGCCCGTCCTGATCACCAGAGTTCTAAATATATCGCACCACCCAAATTTTAGTAATTCGAACTGCACCATTATTGCAGATTGACTCATTCATTCTTGGTGAGAGCCAATGATGCGCCGTGTTCGGAGAATTTATATCATTAGGTAATAATAGCCTACCAATAGACGCGTTGGGATATTGAAAACGAACCCCGATGAAAATCCTGGTAAAATAGTCCCAAGGAGGGGAAAACCTCGAAATACAAATCTCGCCCCCCCCCCCCCCCAAAAAAAAAGTCTCCGGAAAATAAATCCCACAGAAAAATCAGAAAATAATACACATGATTTAAGAAAAGGATGTAATAAAAAAAATTGCAACTATCAACGAATATGTCATGTCTAGAAACATAGCGTTAATTAGGATGCTGAAGTTCATCTAAACTGCCTAAAATTTAATGAAATGAACTACGTCTAAAATCTGGAAGGATAGTCGGAATAAAGTCTAAAAGAAACTGTAAATTTGTCACTTAAATCTTTTTTTTTTGCTTCTGACAGCAAATGATGAACTACAAGTTCATGAATTAACAATATTTTAAATTTTCGGTAGGATTATTCCCCCATCGAGGTCACATAAAACAACGGATATACACAATTTAAAAGGCCACGCATGATGCCATCATACATCATACATGACTTTTTTAATTGTGTGTATATCTGTTGTTTTTGTGTGACCAAGATAGGGAATAATCCTATCGAAAATAAAAAATATTGTATTAAATTCATAAATTTGTGGTTCATCCTTTGCAGTCACGAGCAAAAAAAAATTAAGGGACATTCCTGTAGTAATTGAAGCTTACACCTGTAAATTTGATTGAAACTTCTGTGATTGGCCAGGCCGTGTGTTTGCCTTGCTCCCTGCAGGGATATGTATAACACCAGAAACAGTACTGTAGCCTTAAGTGGGTTTCTTTTCATGTATCCATTGACTATTCAGCGAAGCTAACAAACACTCAACTAATATCACAGTGTCCTGATCTGTACGGATAAACGAAATATACATATATTTTTTATAATTACAAACAATAGTGTTTTAAAATAAACAGATTTTGGATACAACTAAGAAACCTCTTTAGAGGTTTTGGCCGAACGACATATAAACTAAACGTGTTTTGCAAATGGCTGAGAAGAGACTTTGCAAAAGACTAAACTTGTTTAATATATAACACTAGCATTTAATTTGCAACAATTTAATAAAAACGGTTTTAAAACGCATGTTACGACGGAGAAGCTTGCACGACGAAACTTCCTTCGAATAGCTTACTTACTATGCATCGGGTTTGAAATGACTACGATCCATCATAGTTGACGAAATAGTTTTTGCGATGGCAAACAAACAAATACACATACCAAAAATCTTCGCACAACTAAACGTACGTAAGGCTCATGAAATTAACAGCAGAAGGAGGAAAAATTATATTTATTCCCTCGTTGTCTCCTCCGAAAATTTCCCTCTGTCGACTTTCACTGATGGGTACCGTTTTCGCCTTCTCCTTCATCCTCGGAATGCCTTCAACATTATACTGCTGCAAACACAGCAACATTTTTCATAAAGCAGGACATTTTGTCGATGCCGGACTGAACGTCACTCTGGCACTGTGCACGGCCGTAGCACGTGCGGGAGTTTTCTTCAGGCCCAGGAGCGCGAAGTGCGACTAGAGCTTAGTTCTAGAGAACTGCGTAACGTAAAAAAAATGAAAGATCATGCTCTCCTAATACTTTAAAAAATCTTAATGTTCTAAACAAAGATAAATCTCAAGTTCAAAAGTTGATTAAAACCATGGTAAAAAATTGAAAGCTGCCGTGAGAGCGAGAGCATGGCTGAGCAAACTGAGGAGTCATTTTGTTGGTAAGTGAAATTAAAATAGCCAGTTTCAGAATAAAGCTTACAGTTTGGAATGAGTTAATCAACCATGCCGCTCGATACATGCTTACAATTTCAACAAAATTTCACACCAGACATGAAAATGACATAATTTTTTTTTTAAGTCTGCTTCGGGAGCCGAGTTATATTGTTGAAATACGGAAACGGTAACTCACAAAAAAAAATGTTGAAATTTAATAAAAAGAAATGTTGATTACTGCGTTAAAACGACTTGGTTATTAATTTGCTTTCAAGCCCACAGTAATCATAAAAATAAACCCAATATTTCGAATTGCCACAAAACGCCATCCTCGGCCTTATAGCTGAGAAACACAGAGACCTAAACTAATTCCTTAAGTATACCAGGTTACATTATGCACGACGAAAAAAGTTTTCAAAAAACTCACGTTCGCAACTAAGAAAGTCAAAGGGGGATGGGATTTTTTGTTTGTAGGAAAGGGGTGGAGGGCGAGCGCTTCATTTTAATTCTGGTGCGGCGGTATAAAAATATTTCTGGCTACGGCCCTGGCACTGTGTTATAGCAATAGTGAGCTACACGTGACGTCTCAAGTAGTTCTTTCATCCAAAATTCCTTTGGGTTGGGAAAATGCAAAATTAATATGATAGTTTAGCCTACAATCTATAATGAAAAGCTTGCCGCTTGGTTTTATAAAATTCCGCAAACTGCGTCGCTGTATGTTATTTGGCTACCGAGTTATCGAAAATTCAAGCTATCGCTTAGCCAAACCATTGATGTGGTTATTAGTTTACTGTAAATATGTTCCACTCTTAAGACGCTGTGCGCTACTAGTATCTTACATTTCACTTTGTAGGTAGCACTACACGCCTTGTATACACATCACTGTGTACCACTACTGTGTGCCTTCACTGTGTACCACCACATAAATTGTTTCCTGGCAGTAAACACAGGGATGAGATTCTTCCGCCATTACTGAGCTTTGCAAACCAGCTAAAAGTGCATTAAAACACCCAAAATTCTACAAATTACGGTAATAATCTGTTTTTCCTCCCTTTTCCTCCTTTTTCACTCGGGTGTGAAACATTTTGTGTACTTTGCAAGTCAAGAAGTGTGGCGGGTGAGCCGGAGGAAGACAGTGAAGTGCACAACATCTTCAAAGTGTAAGCTACTGTTGGACACCAGTAGGTAATACATGTCGAAATCGATATTAACGATATATATATATATATCTGATTTGAAAGCTTTGTTAGTTTTCGGTGCTGTTTCTTCTGATGATGGTGAACGGTCCGATTTCGCCGAAAATTCTAGAGGACATTGAACGTCCAAAGTTTTGTGGCAAAGTGTTTCGCCTTGCTTAATGTCTTCCTTAAGTCACAGTAATGGCCGCTTGCCGGTTTTTGCCGTTTGTTTTCCTTACTCTTCATATCGTTTTGTCGCTATAGGTTTATTTTTTTAAAAATGTTTGAACATTAAAATTTTTCCCGTAACAGTAATAGGCTGTACAAAAAAGGATGAATCCTAGTTCAAAACTCGCATTCGTGTAACTGTACTACAGCTGTAAGTTAAGGCAAATATAAGCTAAATCGCGCATTTCCGTAATTGTTAGAAGTTTGTCTTGCAACAGGCTAACACCGAGTGTTAATTGTATAGTGAATATCAGTTTCAAGGTAGTTAACAACCAGCTAATGCAAAACTTTAAAACTAAAACAAAGTATGCTGACGTCGTGATAAGTTTTTGTTTTAGGTTAAAGATTTTTTTAATTAATATTATGCTGTAGATGGTTTGCGGTGCGGTCACACAAAATGAAACTGTTGGCTTATTTCGATTTTTAAATTCGGGTAAACTTATTAACAATTAATCGGATAGCTAAATTCATTCTTGTAATCGACGCTTTACAGACTCAGTATCACTTTTAATCGTCGTTATCTAATCTTGGTATAGTTCCACCCCTCTTTTACCGGAAGAGAACTGCCTCGTGCTCATTTCGATTGTGGCATGTCAAATGTCCTAGTGTCGGGCCTGTAAAGAGCACTCATCGTGCTTCGAATATTGCCCGTTTTGCGTAGTGAGCTCGGTGCACCTTGCGCGCACAGCGTTTTCAAGCGAGCCTGCCATACGTCTCAAGAATACCAATGTCAAGAATTTAAAACGAAAACAGGGAACTGTGTCATCTTTGAAAACCAGATATTTTAAGTAACCTTGGTGGATAAACGTTCGTTTCGGTGCGACAGTAGCTAAAAACTAAAGTACACCTTGCAGGTATCGGAGACAGGCGATACGCCACGACTTAAAACATTCTATGGTAACGTCAATTCATTCTCTAGCTGGTATGAGTGTAGGAATTTCCATTGGAATTACCTAGCAAAATTGCCCCTCTTGACTACTGGCGCCGTAGCTACAGCTGGCAGCCCGTCAAAGCTCTAGAGTCTGCACTGTAAAAACAAATTTTGAAATAAACACATTTTATGTACAAGTGGAAAACATTTTTTTTGACGCTTTTCGCTGAAAATCACAGAAATACGTTTTACAAATGGCATGGGATGAAAATAAACCTTTCAAAACACTAGTGTTGCAGATTGCAGTGTGTTTAAAATAAAACTAGCATTCAGTTTGGAGCATTTTATAAACACTTGCTTAAAACACTGGTAGGGGTAAGCGTTTAAAGTAAAGCTAGTAGGCCCTATTTGTATTGGAGCGCATATGTTTTTTATGTTCAACGAAAATGAATGTTTAGTGTTGTAAAATAAAAACGGCTGTTTTATTTTAAACTTTTCCGTCGCTGCCTGCATGTGTTTATGAAGTGTTGCAAATTAAACGCCAGTTTAATTCACGCAATAAACAAACGCTCATGTTTGAAAGGTTTCTTCTTAGCAAATGCTATTTGTTTAAAGCATTTATGCCCTATATGTGTTTCATCTAAAGACGCTTTCTACGTGCGACTGAGATGTGCAATCACACGTATTCCAGTGTACCTCACAGTCATGTTTCTACTCTACCAAAAGCAAAATTTTGTAGCAATTTGAAAATTTGTGCGAACAAAATATTGGTAGGAAACCAGTGTCGTTTTATCGTCTACGTTTGAAAAAAATTTACAAGATGATGGTAGAAACTGGCTAGCCTTTAGAAAACATAGGGTGCTGATACTCAGCAACATCACGTGATCTCCCATCCGTCGTTGCATTCTCCTGTTCTGTAATCGGTAATGCAAAAAACGATTGTCGTCTCCTTTTGTAGGCTTGAATGTCAATTCCCCGTCACGTTGAGGTTTCCTCTGGGTTTTCCGTTTGTTCCTTCCCTTGCCATAGAACTTCCCATTAGAGCTTCTCGAAGGGTAGCCTAAATCAAATCTGATTATAATCGAATTCAGCAAAACTAAGCTGATTTTGTTTTGGGGATTTAAGGGTTAAATTTCCTGAATACAAGCAAAGAATGTTTCACTTAACACTTTCCCCTCACGGAGTATACGAACATGCACAGCTACAAGATAGGGAGGGAAAAAATTCCCGGGTACACCACGAGCTTTGTGAGGGGGCCCCAGCGAATTCCCGAGCAAAGTGAGCAGCAACAGCCCAGTGGTCAGCGTCCCAGGCTCCAAACCAAGTGAATGTCGGTTCGAATCCAGCGACTGGCCTAAATGGGACTTAAAAAAAATCATCAGACTTAATTCGTTAGGAAAAGGGTTATGAAAAATCGTGGCCAGTGACTCAGAATTAGGTAAGATATTTTCAAAGCAATTTTCCATTCACAATGCGATCTTGAAACAATGCTTTAAATTTATATTAACCTAGAATTAATAAAACTGCGTTGGTTAAAACATGCCAGAATGAATATGACAGAAGCTTGTTCTGGTGAGTCAGGTCGATCTCAAATGGGGCCGTTATTCGGTTCCCTAAATGTAGGGAGGGTTCCCTCAACACAAGAATCGGCAGGGCTCAGCCATTCCGGGTCGGAAGGTCATCTTTGAAACGTGTAGGGAGTACCAAGTTCAACGAGATATTCCCGTATTTATTTTTGCCCAAAAAATCTCTTTCGTTTGTGCCGACTAGGTTTAATTTTTGCCAGAACGATACGGAAAACTGTCTCGGTTTTTTTTTTAAATTCCGCCTTATTGGCATTCTGGTTGTTTAAAGACCAGCAGTCATCAGCAATGAAAACACTTGATAATTTTGAAACTTGAGTATTTACAAACTGACGTTATGCAGTTTCAGCCCAATAAAACACGCCATGCCCATTGGTAAATCTGAAATCCAATAATAAAGTGATTTGCTGATCGTGGACGTGTACGAAGTAAAAATGACCAACCTTTCTGCTAATGGACAAAATAAAATGTTACTTTTGAGAGCTATTTTAAAGTAAATCTTCATTTTGCTATTAGGCTACATTGGATAGTAATCTAAATTATGGAATGCACGAATTTCTAAAAAAAAAAACAAAAAAAACTCATTAATGAGATGATTTTGGCTTCTGAGTGTTTGTAAATGTTTTGTAGGGCTACTAGCGGTTATTAGGCGTGGTTAAGATACTAACTTAATAACGCAGTCACCATTGCAATGCACTAGCTGTTAACAAAAAACTTTCTTTACAAACAACAGTTAATAAGAAGCATGACAAAAATTAGTAGGCAATTCTAATTGTTGCTTGCTTTAGGAGCTAGCCACAGGCCGGATGATCTTTACATATAGATAGGAAGACAAAAATATACAAAATAAGTGACAAAATAACCCACTGTTGGGTTTTATTGTGCTTTTTTTCAAGGGAGTTTTTTCGGCAAAACCCTGCCTGTCGGCCACAATAGTCCGAGAACCCGATATTTCATTTGGTGCTATTCGGTTAGGCCCTTTAACAAAAACAGGTTGCGTTTGTTCGTTAATCATTTTAGATATTTAAATCCTGCAGGGACATACATGAGGAAGGATAAGTGGACTTTCTCAAACTGCTTTTCCATGTCGTAAAAAGCAAAGGACAATCTAGCTAGTCAATTATTTCGTAACATTTCCGCATTCTTTGGTTTTTTGACTCCCTCTCTTATTGTCAGTCTTGATTTGGTGAAAGTTGGTTTACGATTTAGGAAAAATGCAAGCACTGGAACAAAGTATGTTGAACAGGAGAAGCCCAAAGTGCACATGTAAAATGTTGATTTTACATGTGCACTTTGGGCTTCTCCTGTTCAACATATAAAGTTGGTTTACAGCATTGCTTCCCTTAAAGGGAATTTTCCCCTTTGGGAAAATAAACAGCCTTCGACAACAGACAATGTCAAGTATGAAAATTTCTGAATTTCAAGTACAAGGCAAATAAGATGATAAATTTTTTTTAAAAATGTCAAAGTACATCTGAATGAAGTTGAAATTCGTACCAAGACGAGAGAACCGTGAGGGGCTTTCCTTGGTGAATACGATTATTTGGGATCGTAACATCCGCGTTTAATAAATATCGGTGAGTTTCTCTGGAAATAACTGGTTTCTATGTATGAGTTTAATATCGGTTTATCGTGCGTCGGGCAGTCCTTAATTTGACCAATTTGCTTTCCTAACCTAACCTAACACTCACGCTTGGTATACACTCCGCAATAACGTTGCAGAAATGTTATGGTTCTCAACGGAAACGTAACAAGAGTGAGAAGGAAAAAAATTATAAATAAATAAAATAAACGAGTCTCTTCTTGGCATTACACAATTCACGGTTCACACGCAGAAATAATTAATTGCATTTTATTTAGGAATTGTCCATGCAGAAAATCATCTGTAATTCGAAAGTAGCGGATCAATTATTTCGAGTGGAAGCAACCTGCTCTGAAGAATTTTCCGGTATTGCGGCCTACGAACAATTTTAAAATGCTTGGAACATTTATGCCCACTGCACAGTTCTTATCCGTCTTTTTTATTTTTTATTTGTACAGGTAAATTTTCATAATAGGCTACGTCATAAATATGTTTCGACCCTAAATCCTTAAATTTTCACTTTATTTTCCGGTAAAAAAGAATCTTAAAAAAAAAAGACTAGAACTTCCCAGTTCTGCAATAGCGTTTCAGTTCCCAGCAAAAAAAAAAAAAAAAAACCTGTGGATCTCGTCTTCTGCAGTCACACACCAACGATTTTAAAACTTCCATCATGCTAGATTTACCCATCGCCACCGTTATTTGGCGCTAGTTTGGCTACGTGCTTGGGTTAGATTCACGTTAAATATTGTCAGTCATGTTCAGCCGAACCTACGTACTCTCTTAATTCTCAGCATGATGAGTTTAAAAAAAAAAGCCAAAGTTACAAAACTTGGAAAACCTAGGCATTACAGGAAAAATCGGAATAAATCGAAAATCTCAGAAAAATCAAGAATCGTTTTGAAAATCACAGAAAAGAGGTAATTTTTTTTTTAAGTTAACTGATTATTTATTAAGTTGCCTTAGTTTTTACGTAACTAATGTTCACGTACGAAATTGAGATGTTTACATACTAAGTTGAGATATTCATAACTCTGGAAACAAAAATCTTTCTCCTTTTTTGAGCTTTGCAAACTACACAATAGTGCATCAGATCACATAAAAACCTACAAATCGGCTCCTCCTT
>JAHWFP010222234.1:29703-59535 GCA_023313725.1 Lithobius niger | reverse complement strand
GAGTGTGACAATTTTGAGCAAGAGGGAGGAAAGAGCCACAGTTTGTGACGTCACACCAATATTTTTTTTAATCGAGCAAATTTCTATGATACACTTATTTTAATTTTTTTATTGCCTAGTTTTGAACAATTTGTATAAAACATTATTTCAAGGAACTGTGTTCCCAATAATTTTTCCACTTTTATAACTGGCTTAAAAAAGTTTAAAAATACTACAAATTAAAAAATTTTCCAATTAATATTCCACTTCATCAGTAACGAAAAGCGGGGGGGGGGGGTGGGGTAAGGTCCATGACACCCCATGGATGGGGGGGGGGGGGAATTCAAAAGTAGGTGAATGACAAGGTTTGACAGAATAAGGAAAGGGGTTGATAAAAGGAAAAAATTTGGGTGTATAGCCTCACGAAAGTAGCTACAAGTTTAGGAGAGTTTATTCGTGTTTGAACTCTTTATTTTTTTTATACATCTTGTTAGAAATGACAAGCAGAATTGCAAGGGTGGAGGGCTGGGGGGGGGGGGATGGATAAGGAGTAGTACCTTCTTTCAGGCATATTAACAAGGAAATTATTTTTAGTGCCACGGTTGATACTGTAAACATTTTTTTATAGAAGAATTTACGTTTTCTCTCCTCGAACTTTTTAAGAATTCCCCACATTAAAATACGAAAAATGGAAGCCTCTTTTCTTGAGGTTGTATCATGATAGTCGACACCTCCATAGTTTTGGAAAAAAGGACTTGAACAATTACAGGTAAGATGTAGTTAAATAATCTTTTGTTTGAGCATGAGAGTGACTTATTTTTAGAAGAATGTACGAAAAAAAACAATGAAAAGCACCCATAAATAAAAGTACGTTAAATATTTTAAGAATACTTTTATTGTGTGTTAGGACATGCGCTACTGAGTTGCCGCCAAGTTGTTGTAGTATTTTCATCGTTGTTGTTGCATGAAGGCGGAAAGCGTAAGCATGCATGTGTGTGTCTTCATGCGGAGCAAACCTTTTATAAACTAAAACCATAGAATCACAACATTAGACTAAGGATTAGAGATGAATTGTTCAGACTAAATATTAGAGATGCATTGCACAGACAAAGGATTAAAGATGCATTGTACAGACTAAGGATTAAAGATGCATTGTACATACTGATGATTATAGAGGCATTGTACAGTCTAAGGATTAGAGATGCATTGTACAGACTAAGGATTAACGATGCATTGTACATACTGAGGATTACAGAGGCATTTTACAGTCTAAGGATTAGAGATGCATTGTACAGACTAAGCATTAAAGATGCATTGTACATACTGAGGATTACAGAGGCATTGTACAGTCTAAGGATTACAGATGCATTGTACAGACTAAGGATTAAAGATGCATTGTACATGCTGAGGATTACAGAGGCATTGTACAGTCTAAGGGTTAGAGATGCATTGTACAGACTAAGGATTAAAATGCATTGTACAGACTAAGGATTAACGATGCATTGTACATACTGAGGATTACAGAGGCATTTTACAGTCTAAGGATTAGAGATGCATTGTACAGACTAAGGATTAAAGATGCATTGTACATACTGAGGATTACAGAGGCACTGTACAGTCTAAGGGTTAGAGATGCATTGTACAGACTAAGGATTAAAATACATTGTACAGACTAAGGATTAAAGATGCATTGTACATACTGAGGATTACAGAGGCATATTACAGTCTAAGGATTAGAGATGCATTGTACAGACTAAGCATTAAAGATGCATTGTACATACTGAGGATTACAGAGGCATTGTACAGTCTAAGGATTAGAGATGCATTGTACAGACTAAGGATTAAAATACATTGTACAGACTAAGGATTAAAGATGCATTGTACATACTGAGGATTACAGAGGCATTTTACAGTCTAAGGATTAGAGATGCATTGTACAGACTAAGCATTAAAGATTCATTGTACATACTGAGGATTACAGATGCATTGTACAGACTAACAGCTGTACCACAGTTACCACCTTTTGAAAGTTCAAGCACAAACTTAGTCAAGTCCAACTTAACTTGAAGTTTGAGCTTAAGTAAAGCAGGTACTACTGCTGCACAATAGTAAAGGACGACTTAACCAAGTCGGCCTTTCCAAGCAATACTCATGGTTTATCGTACAATCACTCATGGGTACAATACAAGCATACAATTCCAATTTTTTCTTTATTAGTGGCGTCGACTAGGCATAAATCAGGCAGTAATAGGCCAAACGCTTATAATGTAAAAAGCGAATTTGACTAGTTTTAAACATATATTTACATGTCTCGTATGGTAATCTCAGTGATAAAGAAATTATTTCTCCCCCCTGAAAAACCGTACTGATTACAACGTAAAAAATAGATTAAAAAATTCACTTTGTCACTTTTCCCTCGTTTATAAGCTCGATATTTTAAGGGAAAAAAAACAGTTTCCCTGTTATTTTGAGGTATATGAGAGTTTCAAATGGGGGAATGTGGTTATTATTTGAGCGAAGCGAGGTTGAAGGCCGAGCAGAGCAGCGTTTATGAATACGCTTCAATGCAATCTTCGTATCCGCATCAATTTAAAAAAAAAAATAATAATGTTGAACCAATTCATCGGGCACAGGCGAGTGCAAACAACTCGTGTTGCACTGGAGACAGCGTTGTGGCTCATCTTTTTGATTGCGTCATCCGCATCAATAATTAAAACCACTGCATCAATTAAAGCCATGTTTTGCACATTAATAGCGTTACATCCAGAGGTGGTTTGTGAAAAAAAAAAAAATCGGACATGTTGTTGAAGAATAATGAAGGTGAGAAAATGGTGAGATGGTGTCAGCTGCACTCCCCTTTGTTCAATCTGAAGCACGAAAATCTGCCGTATCATTAGTAAATGTCAAGGTGAATGAAATGCGTGTTGAAATTTCTGCCAGCATTAATTCTCAACTGGACTACACATTTGATGCTTTCCAACAAAAATTCTTCAAATTTACGGATGCTTTGAAAAACCGCTGGTCGGAAAAGTCGGAAAAACCGCTCGGCGAAACTGCCGTCAACACCATCCAGCGAGGAGGTGGACAAAGAAACATGATGCGATGACGCAATCAAAAAGATGAGCCACAACGCTGTCTCCAGTGCAACACGAGTTGTTTGCACTCGCCTGTGCCCGATGAATTGGTTCAACATTATTATTTTTTTTTTTAAATACAATGTTTATGCAGCTTTAATTTATTGTGTGATTAATAATAGCTTCGCTCCATTTTATCGAAAGTTTAACTGATGAGGCTCTAGTATTTAAATTAGTAAAATTTGCAGTTTTAAAAAAAAATTATTCACTTGACCAATAAGGGTTAGTCACTTGACCTGAAAGAATATTTTTGCAATTGGAGGAAGCCGAAAACAAGTTTTTCTGGATCATTACGACTGGAAATTTAGAAACACTGAATTTTATTTTTAATCGGTCTTCTTAATAATAATAATAATAATAATAATAATAATAATAATAATAATAATAATCATTTTGTTGCCGGAGCAAGAGGTCTGGCTAGGATCCCGGGGATCGCTGACTGCCAGCCTTAAAGGGGGGTGCATTTAAAATGTGTGTAAATAAAAACTAAAAAAAAACCTTGAAAGATAGGGAATGCGAAGGGGGAAAATAAAAACTAATACAAGATAAAATTTAAAAAGCTTGCGTATAGGTAATTCTGGAAATTTACTAATCTTGCACTAATACGATTAAAAAGAAAAAAAAAACATTGAATCAATTTTTTTATTACATCGTACATATTTTAGAATTGTAGTTTTGTTATTCACTCACACGTCGAAGTCAATTTTGATTCAGCGGGTTTTTTGCAATAAATATTGTACGTTTACTATAGTATATTTTTAGCACCGACATTTTTTTGCAGTGGCACTCTTGGCGATTTAGCACAAAAACTTCCAAAAAAGTAGTTATATTTAATTCGATGGACTAGACAATCCGTTGTTAGGCGGATGGATTTTTTCCCAGCAATAAATTGTCATAAGCATTCCTCCGTACTCCCACCAACCAACAGCAGAAATGAATGAACAAAAGGGCGAAAGTATTTAAATGAAGCAATATCAAGAGATTACCAATAGTCACCATGAATTATTAATTGTCGGCATTGATCAAATATTCATGTGTCTCTGTATATTAATAAAGTTTAACGACACAATTTTTCTAGGAATCATGACGCAATCAGCAAGTTCAATCATGCCCATCGCGGGGCGTGCAGTAATTCCTTAGTCAGTAATAATGTGGATGTGGGTGGCCAGGTCAAAAGAAAATAAAAGTAAACATAAACAGACTTTCAATCACCTATTTTACTTTACCAGCGCTCAGTGCAGTAAGGTGCTACGAATGAGTTACAAATAATAAGCGGATTATACTGAGGAATTGGGCAAAAACGAGGCACTGAAAATCTGCATGGTACGCCTGCATAAAATAATAATGCTGACGATTTTGAGGAATTGGGCAAAAATGAGGCACTCAAAAACCGCATGGTATGCCTACAAAAAAAAAAATAATAATAATTACTGACTATTTTGCGGAATTGGGCAAAAATGAGGCACTGAAAATTCGCATGGCATGTCTACAAAAAATAATAATACTGACTATTTTGTGGAATTGCGCAAAAATGAAGCACTGAAATTACGCATGGCACGCCTAAAAAAATGAAACTGATTAATGCAAATAAAAAACCTCTTTTTGTTTGCATCTGTATTTATTGGCCAAGCGAACGAAGCGAGAGATGTTGAATGCTCGACTGAATTTGAATTTTTGTGCCTGTTTGTGTGTTTGTCTGGTTGGGAAACGTTGAGTTTCGGAAATATGTTCCGATTTGGTTGAAATTTCATGATTGGGGCGCATATGAAATTAATGAGTTCGAATACGAAATTCTACCTCATATATTTCTGGATATATTCGCGTTTCCATGGATGGCTCTGCCGATTTTAACTAAATTATCATTGGTAAGGGAACCCGATCAGCAAGGCTAGCGGCGCTGAGCATTACACCAGCAACGTAAAGCCACTTGCCGGTAATATACCATAGTGAAACTTCTATTAGTGTGAAGAATGAATACAAATAAATAATTACAAAAAATAGTAAAAGAAAAACCATAAGCTATTGTTGCCAAATTCACGCGTTTGAAAAAGCGCAGCAGCTTCTTTTACCGTTTCTGCAGCAAATCTCGCGTGTCGTGGCAGATCTACTCAGATGTGATCGCAAAGAGCACTGTTGTATTCGTTCGCTTGCAGTGTTCGCTTCGGTGTAAATTATTGTATTATAGCATCTCTCGCTTGGCCGAGTAATTGTAAACGTCATAACTCAATTAGTCTAACATTAATTCAGCACATTATTTGACTTCCTGCCTGACCGAATATTTAACTAGTCATATAGCTTGCTTTGTTAAAATTACGTAACAATAGTGAATATAGGCCTGCAACCATATGTTTTCTACACACTTATCGCATGTTTGTACGTACCTTAGATCCAGAGTTATAGACGAGCAAGCACTCACGCGAATCGTATCTTTTAATGATTAAACGTGAATGCGTCACTTTGAATGCTTAAAAGACAAATAGGGTAATAAAATAAAAAAAAATTGCAAAAACGCGTGAAAAACGAAGTACAAACTGTGAATCCCCTTGGCTGTTCAACGGTTTTTCACACTAACCATTAAATAAAAAAAATATAAGTAAATAAAAAAAAATCAAGATACACGCTAGTGTGTCGCCCGCCAAGATAAAACGATAACATCCAGATAATTATGTATATATGAGCATGGCGACAACTAGACACGATCGGTACCTTCCTAAACGACCAAACAGAGCGAACCAAACGCACCACTGTTGGTGACAGTTTGGCACATTCCCTGCTAATTTCCGTGTTGATGCGGCTTGAGTGACGTGATTGGCTTGAGCGACGAATCTATTTCGTCAAAACTATTAGCTCGCGCATGCTCAGACCTCCACCCCAGCAAACCACCTCCCTGAGATGGTTCGCAATTTGGCATTGCTCTCGCCTGGTCACATTAGCCAATCCTGGTCAAATCCATTAGCTAGGTCTGGTCGCGGTGAAGGTATGACGTATCAATGCGCTGCTGAGCTCGTTGAGCTGTATTGTAGTTTAGGAAGGTACTGAACGGCTGACGCAACATCACTGTGCACGCGCGACGTCGAGTTTGGAGCCAAACTGTCTGTAACAGTGGTGCGTTCTGTTCGCTCTGTTCGGCGCTTTAGGAAGGTACTGATTGTGTCTTTATAGATTTTACAAAAACAACAATATGCTGTAATGACAGGGAAGGGATGAATTACCATTCATTAACGCTGTGACCTGCGAGTTAAAAGATAATTTAGAAAACGGGAAGATCATGTTTAAGCTCCTTTTAAAAGCCGCACGGGATGGTGAGCAGCCTACATAGGATGGCAAGGAGTTTCAAACTGGGATCAACCGGTTTGAAAAAAAAATCTCATATTTTTCGGGGTAAAAGGAACCAGCGTTTTTTTTTTCATTAAATGCCCACGAGTATTGACCCACGGGTCAACGAAAAAATTTCCCATAAATCATATCAATTTGATTATGTAACAATGAGTATGTAAGGGAAAGGTCAGCCCTAGTTCGATGCAAGTTCGAAGAACTCCAAGTGTGTAGACGCTTTCGACGGTCCGACTAAGATAAATTAAAACAGCCAGGTATATACTTAGTAAAACTCCTCTGTAGAGACTCAATCAATTAATTGGATATCCTTGATCAGAGAAGGAGACCACGCCCGACAAGCATAAGAGTGCTTTTGAGGAAATGGCCCTTTAAATTCTTATAAAGGTGAATTTATTTTCAGCTTTCAGCAGACTAAAAAATTAAATGTTGTCAGACCCTTAAATGTTACGAACGGTTTGATAGAGGTTTGTACACGCCTTGAATTCCATGAAAAGCTTTAAATTTGAAAATCGAAAATTCAAGTCTTGAAAAATCTTGAAAATGGTATATTTTGTTGTCTGGGCATCAAAACGGCCTTGAATTTTGTGAGTGTACTTTGTGTGGAAAACGGTAATGCCATAACAGTGATATTAACTTAGGTACACAAAAAAAAACATAAAGAATATAGAAATATAGTCAGCCGAAGCCATTTCTTCTGTGAACAGTGTTTCAATCGGATTGGAGACAGAAAACTGAGAGAGAGGTACTGTGCTGTGCAAGCATTTTTTGCCAGAAGGGGTAGCTGATCAAGTGCTGCTCCACTTGCTGTACAACGGTTTCGCTTCCTACTGCAAACTGAGACACAGTGGTGCTAACAATGGCAACTGGTAAAATATTGTGGAATTCAAAGGATTGTCTACTATGCAAGGAGCCTTGAAAATTGTTGTAAATTAGCTTTGAAAAGCCTTGTAAAGCTTTGAAAAAGCCTTGAAAAAAAGGTTTCGTCTGTAATGTACCTGCGATCCCTGCTATGAATATTCTATATGTTCTCCAACACCCTTCGTTGAATCCGGGGAAGGGGCATGGTTTATTTACCTTTTTAGTTCTTACTACTGTTTCATTTCTTTTCTTATTCGCCCCCTCAATTCAAACTCTCTAGTTTTGCCCTCATCTTTTGCTCTGAAATTTTGGCTTACAGTGTACAATTCGTGTATCTACAATATCTACAACAATTCGTGTATATTTACCTAATTATTCGCCTTTTCCCGAATGGCGTTCCTGGTAGCAAATACATGGGTTTTAAGTGGGCGCTACTGGTAGCACGAAATACTTCAACATTGTTTAAATTCAACGCATGAACCTGACAAAATATCAAATTCTTAAGCTATTAGATGATGGCTCTCGAATAATTACCTTGTGAAATATTTCTGTTTTTTTTTCTCTTTACCGTTGATGATGCTCTTACGTCGTTTTGAAATTTTCACGAAATACTTGTAAACTGACACGAAGGTTGCAAGCGAGTACACGTATTTTGATCCACGATTTTGATATTCCAAAAGGTCTTCACGAACGATACAATAACGGGCACGTGTTATGAAGGAGTTGGCAATGGATTTCAAGAAAGGATGGATGTAGGATAATTAAGCTTAATAAGCTTTGGTTTGATGTTTTGATTTCGTTCGGAATCGATCACGTTTGCCCTCCACGGACGTTCTCTTGGCACTTTAGGTGTAACGAAATGCCCGAATGCCAGTTACAAATACAAGAGGACAAATTATGACAATATGTCAAGTTATGTTATCCTACATCATTAAAATCTTTCAGTGTGTTTATTTATTTGCGTGTGTGTCCCTCTTGAAATAGTAGCGTCACAAATACAAGAAAGGGTTCGGAAGGCAGGAAATTTCTAAATGTCCCAAATGTCCCAAATTAACGAAAAATGACCATTTGCAACTATCAACCAACAACACACGTCGTCATCGATTCTTGACCAATTTTTTTTCGCTGAAGTATCAAACTTTTCGAAATAAATATTTTATTGCTGTGCCCTGGGCCGGAGCTTCATACCTTAAATAAAGAAAAACTACGAACACTATGAAAGAGTAAACAACAAATAAGAACAGAACTCAAACTTTCGACCATTTATTACGAGTCTTGGCCCACAGCCATACGCTCGGATAAAACTTACAAAACACCACCACAAAGCACCACCACCACCAATTTCAGGATCGTCCATCAACAATGGTTAAGCGGTAACAAACCAACAAGGAGCGTATCAGTTAATAACTGGGTATTCTCAGTAACAATCAGTAAAAACACGAAGCTTTGCTCTAAAACTGTCGATCTAACAGACTCCTGTAGAATACAGGCGTTACAAGTATGGGATGACACTTACAGATAAGTAGTGACAAAATACGTAGACATCTAAACATCATTTAAAGAGACGCCAACGGAGCGAGCTAAGCGAGCGATGTGGCTAGTATTTAATTTTTAAAATGTTCGTGACATTCTGGTGTACAGGTATTTTGGTGCACGCGAATTTAGTGTAATTTAGATTAAGTGCACACCCACGGTTTCATTCTTCATATTTTATGGTAGCCAGTTTCCGGAATATCTTATTAGGGGAGCTTTAGGATGTTTATCGTTCCCACGCCTTGTTGCGAGTTTAATTCCGGATTTCAACGTTGGAATTTTACCACCCCGGCAAGGTCACGCTGACGTCATTTGTGTAATCTGCCAAGCCCGAAGTCCACCTGACGTCAAATTGTAATGTGCCATTGTTTTTAAAAATTAATACTCATTGTTAGTTGAAATAATCCAATTTGATCAATTGTTGTAACAATACATAGCAATTGTAACGCTCGAGCTCGCTTGATCACCCGCCGGGTTCTCCTAACAATTAGCTATTAACCTAAAATTCCATCCGCCTCCAACTCTCCAACTCCCCGCATCCAAAGGTAATTTCGGCCCTATATTTAGAATTTTTCCCCAATTTCCACTATCCCCAACTTAAATTCAAACCTGACCAATCCTGTTGCTTGTCCTGCACTGCAACCCCGTCGCTACTATGTTTAGCTGTTACTAACTTAACTAAATTTTCCCGAAACTAACAAATCCAAATTTCCCCAAGTAAGCCTAATGCCGTTGACATTCCATTTAAGGCCTTAAGCCGAGGTTAGTGTCGCCCAAGAACTTCAGGCGAGCCAGAGCACACTATCGCTCATATGTTACATTGAACCAACACCAAAACTGAACCACGACTTCTAGCCTTGATCCGTCTTTTAAGGTAAATTTGGAATTCCGGCAACCCCTTGACTTCCACCACGGCACATTTTCGAGCTTGGTCTTAACTGTGGGGTTGGCATTGGGGCGGCTCCCATACCCAGTAATTATCCCTACAGCCTAGTGCGGCATCTCCCCCCCCCCCCCCGCACCTCCCCCGACTGTTCAGATTATGCTCAAGCTATTGTGCACGCGATAACAAATTAAAAAACTGAATTTACAGTACTTCATGGACCTCACATTACATAATACGCATCGATTTACATAAACCCTCTTAGCCACTCTGGCGAGTTCATGTTGTTTTGCAGGACCGAATTTTCGTATAGGGGTTACATTTTTACCGGACAGAATTATCGCACTATTTCTAATTTTGGGACCGAATTGTCGGGGACCAAAAATGTCTGGGACCGAGTGGTCGTGGATCGCAATATACATCAGCGTCAGTAAGACGAAACGCTACCGCACTAAAAGCTTCACTCCCTGAATATAGAGTAAGAACCCTGAAACAAAAAAGGAAGACGAGATATTTAATTTTCGGCAATATACTGCTTGCATTTCACAATGTAAAAAAATATATATACATAATAAATATGAGCAGGTGAAGCCAGAGGCTGTTCAGTTGACACTCATCACCAAACTCTTACTTTACAAAAAACAGTACAAAGGGACTTTATCTTCCAGGCACCCGTGAGAAAAGGCATGGAGTTGGAAGGAACGACACGTAATTTCTACTCCAGTCGACCGTGGCTCGAGAAACAAAATGCCTTCCTCGTTTTAAGTTAGTTAAACGCTAGTTCTTAAGCACTGACACAATGTAGGACTATTCGCAGCACAAGGGATATTTTCCACACATATTTATTAAATAAAATCCTGCGCAGCGTAACTTTTACCTAATGAATAAGAGTGAGTGAATGCGCGTTTATCCGTCAAGTAAACACGGACATTAGTTCGACAACTGACCGCATGGCGTCATGACTCAGTACGAACGATGGAACGAAGGGTAAAATTGTGTTGGCGACTCATTCTTCATGCCTCTTGCTCCTCCTATTATGCACGTAATAAGTATGACGATCTCGAGTAAAAATGTACAAATTATTGAAACTACACACTGTGATCAGATACCAGATCCAGCTTGTTGGCTCAAGCACTAACTGAACGAATTACGAGACTTGGATGCAGTGCCGCAGCTAGACTTTTTCAAAGGGGGTGCAAGAATAAAATGTATAGGGCCCCAAAATACTAAAAAATTTGGGTGCCAATTTGTAGTCCATTTTACAGTACATTTATGTACGAATCTGGGCCCCGGCGCCTGCTCTGAATTTAGGGCCCATTTCCTCCTGGGCCCGGGTGCCTTGCACGCTTTGCACCCCCCCCCCCCCTATAATTGCAGCACTGCTTGAATGGTGCGAATAATGGAAGAGACTGAAGGGGGGGGGGGGAGGAGGGGCATGATTGAGGAAGGAAGGGTTAACCTGGTGAAATGTTATCAAGATCGTTCTATTGACAACTTCTTAAAAATACCGTAGAAGTATAAATTAGAAACTTGCCGGGAAAAGGAGTGTCTTTACCAGTGCAATAACTGGAACAAAACTTGTACACCAGTAATTGTGATGTATGCTGGCTTAACATCTTATGAGTTCTACTACATGACTACACACTATTGGAAAGAGAACTGCTCAGCTGTAGGTCAACACAATACGGGGTGTTTATTCTCAGGAACATGGCTTCTTAAAGACTTTACACTGTATGTATGGAACATGGTATGTAACAAAACACTAATATATGGGAGTACAGTTATGGGATGGTTAACAGAAAGGAACTAAAATGGCTATCAATTGTGGTGCCTCTATGACGACACCACAGTAATATACAATAACTACCAATATTATTACATGAGCAGGAGCTTGCTTACACATCCAGAGGACGTGGGAGTATTCTCTATAAACTGTCGCTTCGTATTTCACCGCTTGCACAAGGCCGTCTGGGAGAGAACAGCGAGTTTCGTTTCCCATCTCTGGAACAGTTTATTCGAAATCACGAGATGCTTATTTCTCACTTTATCTCTTGTTCCTCTTGGTAGTTTCATGACTGCCTTGCCTACTAACGTTTATATAAATAATAACTTTTTTATTATTATTTTATTATGGTGCAAAGAAAAGAACCTACTTGTGAGGTACTCCATGAAGTACTTGTGTATGTAGGTACGTTACAATAATTTTTTGAAAAAAACCCGGGAGATTCTTCGATTTAAGGGAAAAAAAAAACAAAGTTTCGTTGTATAAATTAACAGTAGAACACATTTAAAACAGTTGTCCAAAGAAGAAAATTACGGGTTACATAATATTTTAACAAAAAAATTTTCAAGTTTTACAGTAATAACGTCAATGTGATTTCAATACTTAATTACTAATTAATAGATCTGTATTAATTTACACATATAACAAGTATTGTAATTTCAGTAGTTATACATCCACTCAAAACCAAAACTGATATAAAAGAAGCCGCCAAGTTTCCAAAACGAGTCGGCCTTTGAAGGTAGTGATATCATTCAACCAACGAAACGCCATCAAGGTTAATCCTATTAGCCAAGTTAATCGCACCGACTAATAGTTCGAAAGCTAAATGAAAACTAGAACATTGCTACTGGTGGTAGCAGTCTTCAAATTTTCATTTAACGTCCAAAGTTTAATTCGGTGCGATTAAGTTGGCTAATAGGATTAACCTTGGCGGCCTTTCCCTGGTTGTATGATATCACTACCTTCAAAGGCCGACCCTTTTTTGAAATTGCCGGCTTCTCTGATACCAGATTTCGTTTTGGGTGGATATCACAACTTTCATAGGACTGAATGTACAAAAGCTCAGACCGTCTTATCTTTCTCTCGATTTTTTTTTCTGAAGAAGTTTTATGTCTGTAAATTATCAGATTGATAATTTTTCCATTTTCCATTGACTATTTAGCCGTTACATGAGCCAAATGGGCACGGTTTGGTTTATTGTCTTTCCATGCTTCGCATACATAAGTTTCTTCTATCCCATTTTTGCACACACTCGCTAACTAACGCCGATTTTCGTTCGCTTCGCTCACCTAATCAGTGCATCCCTTTTAGCTTTTTTGTTTATCTCTACAACCCTCCCTTACATTTTTTTGCAAGTTGCAAAGATTTCGGATGCATTGGGACTGATATTTGAAACGACAAAAAAAATTTCAAGTTTCAAGTTTCAAATTTCAAGTTTTACAGTAAAACGTCAATGTGATTTCAATACTTAATTACTAATTAATAGATCTATATTAATTTACACATATAACAAGTATTGTAGATTCGGTAGTTATACATAAATAATATATTTAGAAAATAAAATCACCTCTATAATAAAATTGTAGAAATCATTTGAATACACAACCCTGATAGTATTATGTATTATAATTCACCAGTTAACCATTTTTTAAATTCCTATTTAGTGCATTATAACTTGTAATGAAAACAATTTTTTTTTGGGATTTGATTAAATAAATGGGTTTTATAATATTTATTGATATGTACTACTACTACTACTACTTGTACTACTACTAATAACAATAATCTTTATTATAATTACAATAATGTACATATTGTAACCTTCGAAACTATCGTAAAGAGTTTGTGTGAGTTCAATTAAATAATCGTTTTCACATACATATTGTCGCAACGTACTGCTTATTACACAACATTTCGCCACTGCTAATTATTCTGACTGTCTTTTCAAATTTAAATAATTTACTTATAATGTTCGACAATTTTCCATATTTAATTTTGTATTGCTAATAAATCAAGCAGTTGTTTTTTGAGTTCATTTAGATCATTGTAGTTAAATAAATTTCTACCTAATTTATTAAAAATGTTAAGGATGATCCAAAATTTATTTTTCTTCCCATATTCATTATTAACTCGAGGTTGTGTATACAATGGCTTTTTTATTCTTGAATGCTTAGAACTGTAGGTGTTCCTGTGTTTACCGTTGCTATTATAATTTCTTGTGATTACTGTAAACCCCTTATTCTTTTATTTTTTAAATTTTATTCTCTTTGTATATTTCACTAGTTGTTTACTTTATTTTCTGTCCAAAAAAGATTTTTATAATTTTGTTTTGCACTTTCATCAACAAGATAATCTGCTGTGAACCCATGTATTTCTAATCCATAGCTCAAATTACTGCTAATCCATGCATCATACACTTTTTCTTTTTTTTTTTTATCAAGAATACTTCTTAATTTATATAATTTAGGTAAGATTTGTCCAAGTTTTGTAATTACTCGTATAATATTTGCCTTGAAATTCCAATGTTTGTCAATATCAACTCCAAGGTATTTTGCGTCTTGCTTTTTTTCTAAAAACACACGTTTATCATTAATTCTATAATAATTTTATTGTCATTTTGCACGAAATTCGTAGAATTTGTACGTGCACGAATACAATTATTATACTGCAATTTTATGTAATTACATCAGTGTAGTAACATATAAATATACATCGTCAATAGATTTTCATATTATTTACATGTAAATTTCCAAGAAGTAATAATAATAATATTGGTAAAAGCGGTATGGTAGTGATCTGGTGATGGACTGGTTCGCCGGTTCCAATCCGGGTCACGTCACTTGAATGAAACCTAAGTGCGTAAAGGTGGCTTATTGAACTACGTCATTCCAGTGTATGATTTTCGCTGATGGCCTTTTTCCAATTTTCCTTTATAATTGCATCGCATTGCGTAACAAATGCTCCAAGTTGACAGGCTGATTGTTTTTACG
Organism: Lithobius niger; assembly: GCA_023313725.1. Lineage (NCBI taxonomy): Eukaryota > Metazoa > Arthropoda > Chilopoda > Lithobiomorpha > Lithobiidae > Lithobius > Lithobius niger. Next base: position 45,039 of record JAHWFP010222234.1, on the reverse strand, counting down.
AATGATTGCAGCTCTGATTTAAAACTGTCATTGTCAACAGATTTCGTAACCAAGATTGGTAAATTATAAGGTACATTACATCACTTGTTGTATAATTATTATGTAGTCTATTGTACTGTATGAGGAAATGAGGCATCTTGAAATCCAACGTATTTCTTAAAATGGAAGTCCGGAAATCTTTACTAATTAGACAGACATTTTCTTATAAAAATTTGTCTTAAAATGTTAACCTTATGAAAAGGTTTACGCAGTCATTCATTTACAATCCTAAATGAATAAAACTCGATAGAGAGAAGAAGAATTGGTGACAAAATTTTCGTTTTATTAAAAGGTTTTTTTAATTAATTTTTTTGAACGTTATGCCATCTGAAACAAACTAATGATTGTATAAATTAATCTAATTTTAAACCCTTACAAGAGATATTATGCACAGAAAGAAAAAAATATGTAATAAGGTCCTTATAGCCAGGATCCATACCGGGAATCGCCAATCATAGCAGAGCCGAGAGGAAATGTGCAGAAGAGGGGAGAATAGAGCCCATAACTGCTGAAAGAGCTTGGTAGTTTCTCACGCTACCCTGACTGGTCGGTATGGCAGGGAATTTGGCACGGTTCCTTTCCAATTACTGACCACATCTGATCAGTTAACGGCAAACAGCTAGACTGACCTCTTCCACCTCTCAGCCACATGACCGCCATCAGACAACAATTGAAACGATAAGATTTACAAATCAAAATTGTTCACGTCATTTAATACTCACCACGCCACGTCGAGTGAAAGTAACAACTTCCCTACAATATAAATGATACTTCTTCCTTTCAGCTTTTTCTTTCCGAAACCATGCTATAAACAATTAATTGCCTCATGTGGAGTTACCGTTATCCTACACGTTCACCGCATTTTTTATCGTGACTGTTTCGTTCTTCTCCTCCGCCTCCGCTGCTACCACGTGACCGCGGGTCCGTGACACGGGAGGCGGCGTCACGTGCGAGAAAGAGGGAAACGGAGTATATAAACAGCACACCGAAGCATGGCGCCCGACAACAACAACCACAAGAACATCATCTCCTGAAACGGTGGGTGTTTTCACTTTTCATTATTTGCTTTCCTTACAGAGGACTTAACCTTGTGTTTTTTGTGCGCCTGTAAGCATGCTTACCGTACTGCTGGAATACGCCTGTTGGAGTGTATCAGACCCGACGATTTTTGTGTGAATTTTGTTCTTCGTTTTCCAATACTGAACTTACTTCGTGAATGGAGAGGAACAAGTTTGCTACGATTCATCCAATGGGACAGACAATACGTGAAAAAAATCTTAGTTCACAACCATGAGGGATTCGAACTGAACACATGCAGTATTCCACTCGAAGCTACTGTACTGTAAGCTACTATCTAATAGGCTAATATGATGTCAAAAAAATCTAGAAAATTATATCTTCCTATTTTCGAATATCAACATTTCAGAATTTAAAAAAATTCTTATTTATTTACCTTTTTTTTTAAATTTGAGCAGTGTCGTTTGTCCCTGGATGAATTCGTAGCAGAACTCGCCCTCGTCATTGTAGGATAACCAGTGTTTAAACCGATCAATAGTCACCATATACAGTTCAGTAAGATATAACTAAATTTCACTTTATCAAGGGCCGCGATAGCGTTCTAAAGACCATGGTCCTTTTTAAAATTGAAAGCTGTAAATATTGAAAATAGGTTCATTGGTTCAAATATTGACGTTTAGCATGAAAGTTCATGCTGAGGCTTACATAAGGGCCACTAACGCGGTCCTTATGTAAGCCAATATTTGAACCAATGAACCTATTTTCAATTTTTACAGCTTTCAATTTTTAAAAAAGGACTAGGGTCTTTAGAACGCTATTTTTAACGTGACAATAACATTCTTGTTATTGTTCTTTTTGTTGCGGAAATTTTGCTCTCACTTTTGAGATCGAAAACTTCACCCCCAACAACAACAACAAAAAATATTAGCGTTGAAAAACCTACTCGTATAAAATAGGGATGCAAGCCTTAAACAAATATTTAAAGCTCTAAAAGAACAGATATAAGAAAAAGACGTGTAAGCCATCAGCGTCGTTGTAATCTTTATAATAATCTTGGACGCCGGCTAAAAGGAAGGCTAAAAGGAAAACCACTTCTTCCCTCCTCGCGCCCGCATAGAAAATGCACTCTCCCACTCTACCTGCATTGAAACAGGAGGCAGGCATGAGTGGTCGATCAACTCAATAAATGGCCAATCTGACAAGTCGTGGTGCCGAACAATCACTTCTTCCCTCCTCGTGCCCGCATTGTAAATGCGCTCTCCTACCCTACCTGCATGCAAACAGGAGGCAGGCATTAGTGGTCGATCAATCTGACAAGTCGTCGGGAAGAGTGCCGGAAAAATGTCCCGGGAAAATGTCCCGGGAAATGTGTCCGTAAACTTAATTCATGACCGGCCCCGTGCATAGCACGGGCTTCCTCTAGTACGCGCATAAGAAGCTCCAGTTGTTTTTTTTTGTATGCTGAAGATTCTTTTATACGTATTTGTGCGACGCTGATGGCTTACATGTCTTTTTCTTGTATCAGTTCCTTTAGAGCATTTAGTTTTTTTTTAAGGTTTTCATCCGTATTTTATATGCTTAAACGTTTTTTAATACTAACTAAAGTAGTATGAGCTGGCACAAAATGGGAAATCGTCATCGGTGTTGTTTATGGAAGTTGGTATCAAACGAAAACTGTTTGTCAGACTGCTATTCTATATTTTCGCATATCACCTTTATAGTCACGTGCGCAAATTTCCTAATTAAGGCCGTATGTCTTGTTTAAAAGGAGAGTTACAAAATATATTTGGGGAAGGGAGGGCATCTTCGTGAAGTCCATCTGCTAGCCGAGACTAGTAGACAACTATGTGGACAACGCAAGATCAAATTACGTAATCTCACGGCTGTAAGATTTGTGGTAAGTTCGTAAGTCCGTTGATGTAAAGATCTAGTAAGATTATGATGCTGGGTTGTGTTTAGGCAATGGGGAATTTTTTATTTAATATATTAACTACCAATTAAGGGGTGAATGACGCTGCTGATTTGGTTAAACGTTATAGTTATGATAGTTAGCATACTGCACTCTTTTTTCTTCTGCTTAAAGGCGTAAGTGTGAAACTAGTCAATGAGAAAAACGCCAGATTAGAGAAAAAATAATAGTAAAATAGCTTTATGATAACCAATTAATCGAATTAAGACGTAACCTCTAATTCGAAAAGCTGAAACATAACCATAAAATGATTTCTGGTCTATATTGTTTCGTTTCGTTGTTTATGCCCTCATTTTTGTTTTACTTATAAATCATTTACAACTATTTGCTCTTTTCCCTATTGAAAATCTACTGACTGGCTTTTTGTGTATCCTCTCTGGGAAAAAAAAGAGTAGGCCTCGGAAATTTAGTGTATTTATTAAAAATCCATGCCAGTGAACCCGTTCGGGGTTTTATCTATAACTTCGTGTGCCTTACACATGTTATTGCAATTTATAACTACCGTATTTGTGTGAAACAGAATTCATTACTTTGTTTTTTAATACCCAAAATAAACGTGTTGGAAGTCATGATATCAACGTGCAAAATTAATGCTAGGCTACAACCCCATCAGGAAACAAGGAAACCGGAAAATCATAACGGACACTCAAAAAACGAATACAAAACTTAGCTGAGGACCCGCTGATTTCGTCAGTTTGTGAACGCAATATAGCCTGGTCATAATAGTTTTAGTTGCGATTTGTTGTTGAAAGTAGTAGCGATCGGGGTCGACAAAGTTGCGGATGTTGACTCTTATCCCTTTTACGTGCAAATTTGTTATCTTAACGTCAATGTTTATGGTCATGGTGGTTGAGGGGTGTCAGTATTCAATCTGATTGCATGCAGTAAACTAGCAAGAGCTGGGCAGTAACTGGAAAGGGACCAACGTCAGAGTTCTCTCTGCAAGACCCACTAACCAGGGCAGTGTGACATAATACTCGCTCCTTGCAGTTGTGAGGGGGTAATTCTTGCTATTTTGGAATATCTTTCGGTCTTGCCATTGATCAGAGGTTTCCCGGATGGATCGGTTCCAGGGAATGTCCCTCCTCTGACTAAACTTTCTTCTGCTTCAAAAAAGATCCAGTAAGGTTCAAAATTGAGCCTATTCACTTGCACAAAATTGAACCGATCGAGTTATTTCAGCAGACGTAAGGTAAAATAGTAATTAAAAACAAAAAACAAAAAGAAAAACCGTTTATACCGTTAATCATCAACTCGTAGTTCGCATGCCAATCATCATCGCACAGAAACAGCAGTAACGCTCAGAATCGGAACTGTAGCGTCAACTGTTATCAGTTGGGATGATCATTACACACAAACCTCAAAGCCACCTGAGATATATCTCACGATCGGCATCTTCTGCACTCCGGGTAAAGATTAGCAACAGGAATTCATACTGCAACGGAACACACCATTTACCAAGCACGTGCTAGTTACCAGCTAGTTCAAGGACATGCGCCCAGGGGAGTGGGAATGGGGGGGGGGGGGACCAAGCTCCTGCCGTCATGGCGACGTACCATTTAAAAAAAATGGCCGATATTTGCTGGAGTGCTGTAAAAGAGTAAAATCTACGAAAAGGGTGTAAGGAGCGGCAAAAAAGAGTAAAAACACCCCGTCCTCCACCCCCAAAAAAAAACAGAAAAAAAAGTTGTGTTCTCCCGGGGGGGCCTGTGCACGTTCCTGAGCTAGTTAACCAATTCCTAGGTTTGTGAATTCCTTTAACTTCGGTAAAAGAAAATGGCATATATATATAATATCAGTAAAAAACTAATTTCTCTCTCTCGGAATTATTCTCTAAAACGTGTTCCGATTTACATTTTTTCAAGAGGTTTATTCAGCGAAGAGATCCAGTTATCAGAGCATCATCCACTTTCAAGGAGTCAAATTCCTCTTTCACGTTGTTACTAATTTTAAACGAGCGGTAAACTGTTTGCTCTACTTTTCGGAACCTTGAACTTGTTCTTGGATATTGAAGAGAGAGAGAAAAAAAAAACTCATTTCTGCAAAAACAAACCAACATTTCTGCATCTACAAGTTTTATTTTTATTACAGGCCGTTAAAAAAGAAAAAAAGCAATAGCAATTCATCAGAATGAACAGGCTTTTTATTGCAGGTAAGTTAATTTCTCATGTCATATAATATTACGACCGTTTAAGTCGACATTAATTTAAGTTGGTTAGTGCGAAGAGATCAGCGGCGCAGAAATCCTGTCTTACGTGTGTACCATTTGTTTGTTTTTCTTTGGTTAAAGGACAGTTTGCACATGTAAATCACATGAAACTACTTACACATAAATTCTTAGCGGTATTCACACTCCTAAACGTAAAAAGAATGAATTGTAGCCGTTTACAGGCGATTGTCTAACCTGAAATACGTTAAGACGGGAAAGCCAAAGGCTCACAAGAAATAACTAAATACAGATGCAAACCTATATACGTTGCCTTTTGGACTTATATGTCAGACTGCCTGAGCGGGGAATCGAACCCAGGAGCTTTGAAACCAAAGACCAAGGTCCTACCGCTGAGCTTGGCCTTTGGTTTCAAAGGTCCTGGGTTCGATTCCCCGCTCAGGCAGTCTGACATTTAAGTCCAAAAGGCAACGTATATAGGTTTGCATCTGTATGTAGTTACTGAAATACGTTTTTCATATTTTTGTAATTTTATTTGAATTTTTTTTCTGCCCAATAAATGATGCTGACTCGTCTCCCGTGCCAGGCTAGTAAGCGGAAAGTTCTTGAGATATATTTTTTTGTTGCATCAAAAGAAAAAAAGAAAATTTGTTCAAGAAGTCTGGAAGCTGGAAATTGTTTTTAAATGGAAAACAGGCATGTTTTCACATTATTTTTCACATTTTTTCACAGTAGTAAGAAAGACAACTGAGTCAGTCGGGTCATTGTCTTTTCTTTACTTCTCAGATTAGTGTGTCGTGTATCCTCACAAGGCCAGTCTTTAATGCAGACTGCTTGCTTCGTTTACCCTTTACATTTCTGATTTATTCTTTATTTATTTTTTACTACTGTGAAAAATGTGAAAAATAAAATAAATTGTCAAAATCGGCGAAACATGTTCAAAAAAGAAGAAAGCTACGTGAAAAATTAGGATTTCAATGCCAGCCAACCCACTGTGCATGCAGAGATGGTTGATTTTATTTTGTATCCCAATTGAGTCAACAAGCACAATAATTCAAAATGCAAAGGAAGCAACTGGAATTGACAAATTTTGAAGTGGGCTTTCACTTTCATTTTCTTGAACGTGAAAGAAAAATTACAGAATGTGTGTCTGCATACAAACTATACAGAACCAAAAAAAAAAAAAATTAGTTCACCTAAATGTAGCGCAATTAAACTAGACTAACAAAAAAAAAAGGAGAAAATGTGAGAAATTTGTAGTTTAGCTGTGTGAAATAGGTGAAAAATAATGGGAAAACATGCCGGTTTCCCATCTTAAACACGATTTCCCGCCTCGAGACTTCTTGAACAAATTTTAATTTTTCATTGTGATGTCAAAAAGAATATCCTTTGGACAAGTAGATAAATTAGAAAGGAACACTTACGGTTAAATTTATGGCTATCATAGACGGAAATCGAACTGGGACAGACGAGTCAGCACCGTCGATTGGCAAAATAACGAACAAAATGGTAGAACTATCCTGTTTTAATACTCGAAAATCGTCTATGCGACAAATACCTATCGTTTTTTTCATGTTTAGAAGCGCAAACTAGAATCATAAATTGAAACCCAAAACTAAACTGCTAGAGTTATCAGTCATTTCAAACATCAGCATAGAAACAGAACTCACAATCAGCATGAAAAGTCACTTTTGTAAATGACAACATTGTTTGTTATTCGCAATTATCGAACTCTCCGAACATTGTTAAAACTTCAAGCAGGTAACCATTTTTTGATATAAACACACAAAAATTGCCAAGGATTAGCAATAGCCAATTGTTTTTGGGTGATTGTGAAATTTGGACATTTAAATTTTTGAATTGGTCCTTGGGTGTTTTTTAAAAAAAATAATTCTAAGAACGTTTCTAAACACATAGACAACGAATGAGAGTTGTTGTCTATGGCGGTCAACAAAACTACAAACGATTTATACTACAATTTTAGTTTCAAATTTTCATTAGAAAGTAGGAATCACCTCTACATTTGTCACGGGGTACTAGAAAAACTACAAAATTGCAACATCGGTACACGCACTGTGCCGATACGTATAGTTAATAAAACCACAAGGCATCAGAATCTATTAATAAAACCCCAAGAAAACCCGAAGGTGGACAAAAACACACTAAAAATGCTACGTTTCGTGGCTACGTCTCGTTATCAAACAAAACAAAAAAATTCTAGAATCGTAGCATTTTTATTATATTTTTGACTCACCTTTGGGCTTTCTGATTTTACAAACCGGCATATAATTAGTTGGTCTGTTCGGTTAAAACCCATTCACGCTTTCATAAAGGTAAGAAGGCTTCGTGTTTGCACTATATAAACACCTACAAAAACAACAACAAGCGCATCCTCAAGTCAACAACCTACCATTAAAACGAACCACACCATAAAAAACGTCGGATACTTACAATAAAATCAAGACAATTGTTACAAATCCGAGAGCCCCTCATCAAACAAGACACGCCATCTTGAAAAGTGACGTCGTCGATCAACAAAAACATGCTATTTTATTTACAACAAATTGACCGGGAGAGAACTAAACAATGTGTGCCATTTTTCCATTTCGGGAAAGTTCTTTACAACGTTCATAGCATGTTGTGTGTTTACCATAGTAGCATACGCCTCTATAAGGCCACACGAATTTTTTCACTTCGCTGTTTTTTGCGGTTATAACGTAAAGGCGCGTTTACGCAAGGACTCGCCTTTGCATTCTCGCAGCTAGAATTTAATCGCAATGGTAAAGTTGTCGTTGCCATGGTAACAACGCTACCTGGATTAGGTAAATCCGACGTCGATTGTGTAAATGCTCTAAGTCTTATAATCAGTGACAATAAGATAAAGAATGCCTCCTGACGAAAATTTTCTACTCGCTTCTGAACTCGCAGTATTGACGGTTTTCGTTGCGAATCGACATAGCTAAAACGCCGCCATGTTGAAATTTCTGATGATTTCTACCTTCTAGCTGCGAGAATGTAAAGGCGAGCTGTCGCGTAAACGCGTCCTAAACCATGTACAATGGCTGTTTGCCGTGACTTCACCATGAGTTAGCCAATGACGAACGAGAACAACGGCTGTTTGGCCGTCTGATTGGACTAGCCCAGTCACGTGATATGCACGTCACAGCAAACAGCCATGGCGCGTGGTATAATAGATAAGTACGAAAAAATATCACTCGTGCAGCGATTAGTCTCGACTTGCAGTACCACCGCGCGTAACAGCGTTCCATGAGCGTTAAGGGATGATGCAAATGGCTTCTCCAAGACAAGGCCGACTGGGGTAAAAACCTCATGTTTTGACTCGTGACTCATGGCCCGTTCACGCACGTGCCGGATGGTTGACACCCTTTAGCGTTGCTTTGGTAAAATATGGTGCAGGTGCTGTTGAATCATCTGGCCAGGGGTTGGGAAACGAAACCCACATCTTCTCTCTCATACGATTTTGTGACAAGGGATTGAATATGAAGCATTACTTACAACATGGACAGTCCCACGTCCGTAGTGGCTCCGCTTCATTCTCGTTTACTGCAGGTACATATTTCCTAGGGTGATCAAGGCCAAAAAGAAGATATTATGACCGAATTTAAAATGTGTGTGCTCTAAAACTCTTGTGGAATATGGCATGCCAGGTACATTCTATAGTTTTTACCACAACGTTCTTCAACCCTGCAAAATAATGTTTATTGAAAAATTTTTTTGTGCCTGCTTGAAACAAAAGTGGCCTGAAAATACAACGATAACTTAGCGACCGGAAAATAAAACGATAACGCTTTAAAAAAAAAAAGAATTCATTCTGCTTTTCACAACACGTGTCTGTTAATTCTACGTACCAATGCTTGAATTCACACCTGTGAGAGATGAAAGCTTTTAACCACAAATTGCTTTTTGGAATATTTTATATTGCCACTCAAGATAGTGTTTTCCTTGGTACTACCGGTGTGTCATCGCTTAAATAGGCCCTCCCACACCAAAAATTGTGTCAGCAAAATTCCCAGATACGATTCGCAGATAGGATTACTTCCCTGGATATAAAAATTATCAACGATGTGCTTTGTAAATGCTTCATAAAAGATGAAGGAGAACGTAATACTCTTCCGAAACCAATTTGTAAAGTCTTTGACTAACAAAGTAACAGATTTCTAAACGCAGCAAGCAGTCTGTATTAAAGACGGGTCTTGTGAGGATAGATGATACATTAATCTGAGAAAGAAAGAAAAGACTACTGCCCCGACCAGAACTCGAACCCAGGACTTCCCGCTAACTAAGCCGGGCGCTCTAACCACTGCGTACCGGGGCAGATACTGGCTACAGGCTCCAGCCGAGGTAAATAGCCGTTAAGTCTTTCTCACTGGTGACCGATAGGACACAAACAATGTGAACAAAGTAGTGTGGAGGCCAAGAAGCAATGTTTCTTTCCCTCATTGTATATGTTTGTGTAGGTCACCAGTGAGAAACATTGAACAACTATTTTGCTTGGCTGAAACCTGTAGCCAGTACCCCCCCCCCGCCCCCCCACCCGGTAGTGCAGTGGTTAGTGGTTAGAGCGCCCGGCCTCATCAGCGGGATGTCCTGGGTTCGAGTCCCAGTCGGGACAGTTGTCTTTTCTTTCTTGCTCAGATTAGTGTACCTTGTATCCTCACAAGGCCTGTTTTTAATGCAGACTGGTTGCTTCGTTCACCTTTTACCTTGTGATTTATTTCTTTAATACTAGTTGTTCCCCGGCGTAACATACGCCGTCTAGCCGATACCCGCTGCTTCAACTTGGCTCTAATAGCCAGCATTATTGAAGCAATAGTGTCTGTTTCTAATTGTTAGGGCGCATATCCGTTCTCATTGTCTGCCGCTCGCCCTTTTTCTTTGCTACCGTGGGAAGACTGAGCCCGCTCGCCCTCTTGCTGATTATTGAAGCTTTGTTTTACCCTGATCCTACCAATCCTTTTAGCTCTGCTCCTCAGCTAAGTCTGCTCCTAAGCGAAATAAATATATAGATTTTCTCTAATAAATTATAATCTGTCACTTACACACACTATCACTTACACATTGTCTAGAGCTAAAAGCATATAATGTGATGATGGCACTAATAGAGTAGCCATTTGAGTCATGAAATTATTAGCAATGATGACATAAACATGTCAGGAAAAAACTAGCACAGTGACTCAGAGAGGATTCCTAATTAATGAATGACTTTACAACTCTGTTTCTTGCATAATCCGTCGGTTAGATTTTCATTATACGTGGCATTTGAATTTAGGTATTCTAAATAAAAAAAAACACATTTAAAAAAGTGAAACTAGCAATAATAATATGCGATTAATGTATTATTCCAATTTAAAAAAAATTAAAAAGTGAAACTAAAAAAAGTGAACTTTTAGCAGTAATAATACGCCAAGGAATCTATGCGAATGAGTGGTTCACAATGAGTGGTTGGGTGGAGATTTCTGATTCCACTACGAGTACTGTTAGAACTGTTTCAATTTCGAAATTTCTTCGTTCTTGAATAGGCTACTGCGGGGTTTAAAAGGTGGACATTCCTAGCAAAATTGTTCGTCTTCGTCGTAACCTCAGCAGCTTCAAGCCTAATAAAAAAATGTTTTAGTGTCACTTTGCAGAAAATTTGTGCAAGAATTTGTGGCTATTTCATGCCCTGGTTTCCTACGTGCAGTATAACGATGTAAATTTCCTAATACTTTGTCTCCTGAGAATTTTTTGTAGGCCTACACCAAATCCGGAAATTTTATTTATTTTTTTGAACACAATTCTTATTCTGTTCTTTTCTCCCTTGCAGCTCTTTGCCTCACTTGTGTGTGCGCATCACCAATGGTAAGTTCCTTTTTTTTTTCCCTTTTTAAAAGTCTAACGCAATATTAATTTTCATTGGGCTATAGTCAGTGTATGTACATACATCCGACAAGGTCATCGCTGATTTCGTTTTTTATTTGAAAGCGACGACTTTTAAGAGCTTATTCTACTTTTATTTTATCATTATCCTGCCAATTCATATAATTGTACTTCCGTTTTTAAAGGTCCACGGTAGATCGGCAGCTATCAGTAATTTCTGGCAAAGTGTTCGTCATTTTAGGGATCTCCGAAATGAGCTAAAACTATATAACGGGGAAGGTCTTCATGGCTTCCTCCTGCAACCCTTTTTTTTTTTTTAATATTAACGTGACGATTTGGACACAGTAATATGAAATTGTAATAAAAGTATAAAGTATAAACGACTTAAGAGAGATATTGAATAAAAATGGAAGCAGGCCACCCAACAGTCATCCTCTTTCTCTGTATTATCTTTATGAGATAAACGCATGAATAAATACATTTTGCATCGATTGCTATTGAGGTAATCAATTTGTGCCAGTGTCAAGGTAGGCTCTAACCCAAATGGAACATATTTGCAAAACAATTAACTCCTTTTCAAAGACGATTGGAGATTTCAGTATCAACTACTGATAGCTAATTAATATTGAAAAAAATCTCACTGACTGGATAAGTTTTCACTATCTCACTCTGGATAAACGTTGGAACCTTCCATTAAGCTAAGCGTGGTAGTTGTTTGGTTATACAGTATAGTTTGGGCAGTGATTAGCTATGTGGAAGTTATACTTAAGGTGACGGTAAATTTTTACAACAGCAGAACAATTCGTTGGAAAGTAGTTGTTAAGGCCTGAACGTCATCAGTCACCACCAAAGAGTGACAACCTAAAATAGAACTTTTAATTCCTGATTACTTAACTGCGGACTTTAATTACTGACTACCTGACTAAGGGCCTTTAATTACTGACTAAGTCCTTGTAAGTCCTAGCTTTGTGGAAGTTATACTTAAGGTGGTAGGAAATTCGTTCCATAGCAGAACAACTCGCTGGAAAGGAGTTACTAAGGCCTGAACGTCATCAGCCACCTGCAAAGATATACAACTTAAAATACGACCTTTAATCACTGAGTGCTTGACTACGGACGTCAATTACTGTCTATCTGACTAAGGTCTTTTGCCACAAGATTAAGCTTTTCATATAAAAAAAATGAATATTTTTAAAATTGCTAATTTTTTCGTCTCTTTTCTTCTTCATTAAGTAGATTACAATATGATAATTGTACAGAATTTCTCCTTAATGAATATGAAAAGAGACGAAAAAATTAGTAAGAAACAATATAACACAAAAACAACGTATATTAAGCCAGCATTGAATGGTAAAGAATAAATTTGGATGCAAACCTAATGACTTATTACGTTCTAGAAATTTTTAAAAATATTAATAAAGAAATGTGGAGAATTGAAAAAAATTGGGGAGTTAAAAAGGAAAGTACGGAGCTGGCTAATTAGAAATTAAAATGTTGAATATCATATTAAATGGAAAGAAAAAAGAGGAATAAGGAAAAAAACAACATTTTCGATGTTGTTTTTTTCTTTCTTTTCTGTTATTATGAATTCTGTTATTAAGTTTCTTGTATTATGAATTTATTATATTAGTTATATTTTCATCAAAGTATCAGTTTTTTGCCATTTCTCTTTTCTTTATGTTAGTTTTGTTACATATGCTGATTTTGTAGTTTTGTTTTAAACAAAAAGCCTACTACACACGACCCATGGCTTCGTTGTGGTTATATGTACACACTATTGAAATATTAAAAAAAATTTACTAAGTCCTTTTGGCCTTTTCCGTTATCCGCAACCTCCTTAAATGGATTGTCAAGAATGTAATGTAAGAACGCTATGCAATGTTAGTTGCGTGTAGCTTGACGGGCCCTTTATGAGGGTGCGTATAGCGGACAAGAACTGTACCACACGCCATGGCTGTTTGCTGTGACGTGCATATCACGTGACTGGGCTAGTCCAATCAGACGTCCAAACAGCCGTTGTTCTCGTTCGTCATTGGATAACTCATGGTGACGTCACGGCAAACAGCCATTGCGCATGGTTCAGGCCTTAGGAAATTACGAAATTAGTATTCGTCGATATCATGACGTACAAGTTTGTGTCATTCAGCTTCCTTTTCTACATATGCGGTTAATCATTTGTAGTGATTTGTGTAATAACTGTGCCGTGGATTTTGTCCACAATAATTGCGCACGGATAATCTCATATCGATTTTTTTTTCATTTCCTCGACAGGTAAAACGTCAAGCAAATGGAGAAAACGGAGCAAACGGTGACGATCTGCACTTAGGGGTAACGCATAAATTGTTTCAAAATGTTTTGCGCCCACTAACTAATATGCATGTACAGTCCCGGTCAAAAAAATCGCCCTTTTTCGTTATATCGAGGGTCCTAATAACAACCATGGAGAAATTGAGTTATCTCGAAAACTACTGGACGGATTTTCATGAAACAAAGACTGAACTGCTTATTAGATTGTCTACTGAATTTCTACCCTTATTAAATGCTACGTTAACTCACTGAAAATAATTGGCCGAGCGAGAAAAACTTATTGATATCTGATGATATCTCGAAAACCAGTGGAAGGATTTTCATGAAACAAAGTCTGAATTGCATATTATATTTTTCCGCTGAATATTGCATGTCATACGTATAGAAATATAATATATATCATAACGATTAAACCAGTTTTTGTTTTATTCAATCCTATCCAGTAATTTATGAGATATTTTATTAGTTATCAACTCGTGTTGCTCGCTCGGCCAATTATATTTGGCTACTTACCATTACGTGTAATGTGTATAGAAATGTAGCTGATATCATAATAAGCAACCCAGTTTTTGTTTCATTCAATTCTGTCCAGTAGTTTTCAAGATATCAACATTTCGGTCAGTGTCACATCCATTAATCTTGCAACTTCTTCCGTATAACGAAGGCGTTTTTTTTAACCGGAACTGTACATGATGTCATTTAAGACATGCCTTTGCGATGACCGCGCAGAGCAAATTGTTAGCCGAGGTAACAATGTGCCAATTTCAACTTCTTTTCAGGGCAACAACGTCCCAGTTTCACCTTGAAGCCAACAAATTGACACACTTGCACGTTTTCATTGTTTCCCTTCCGGGGGTCGTCGTTGCGGTTGCTTCGTTTCTGCTATGAGACTTTGGTTTATAATGTAAGATGATAATTTATACTAGTGGGCATTTTACCATATAGGCTTATATCTACCTGCTAGAAGAGAGAGTGTAACCTTAGATTCATGGGCGTGATTGTCGCACTTTCAGCGGCTATGAAATCTAAACTGTCAGCAGACTTCACCAACTTTACCCTCACATATATTAAAGTTTGACCTAAGTCGATATAACCTTCCAAACTGGAGATTGCAAAATTACTTGATTCGTTCCAATAGTAGCTACAGGGCTGTATTCTACACATTTTTGACTTTTGTATGAAAGTTGCCTGGGACTGACTGAGAATAAATCAAGCGGGGATAACAGACTCACACACAAATTTAGGTTAAGAAAAACCATGTTGAGAGTATAATGAATGGCTAGAGACTGTTTAGGTTACCTATGTACCTTTAATCTAAGACGGTTCTAATACTTTTTCGTTTTTTATCTGTTTTAACTTTTCCCCGCATTACATCATTTACCCTTGACACTAGCTTTACATTTTGTCTTCCTTGTTTTTGTAAACGTCTACCAACTTTTTTTCCTTCCAATTCCTTTTTAGAAGGAAAGATCCACATCTTCAGGCAACTTGAGAATGCTGCCCAACCCATGACCGGACTTATCTTGACAACCGAAGTGCACGAGGATTCCGCTACCAAATTGGTTTTTATAACATTCTGTGTAAGGACATGCTTGGGTCATCTTGAATAGAGGGAGGGAAGGGAGTGGGAAAGGTACTTATACTCTGTTACCGTTGGCATTGCAAATGTAACACATAGACCACTCTTCCATAGTATCAAACTAGCTGAAGCCCGTGATGTGCACGGGTGGCATTTGATGCACCATTTGCAACATTGGGACAGCTTGCTGTCTGGTGTGTTTTTTGCCGAAGACGTGTATCCCATTTATGTATTTTTGCACACACTGGCTAACAAACGCTGATTTTCGTTCGTTTCGCTCACTCATTGAGCACTTTTCCTTACCCGTACTCCATGGACTTTCATACGAATATTTCGACCGGACGGCGTTATTTCAATGACGGCTTTGTCATTTTTTTTTTT
>JAHWFP010222234.1:0-24703 GCA_023313725.1 Lithobius niger | reverse complement strand
CTTGATGGTTTTCGTCGTCGTTTCCGTCTTCCGCATGACATTGTGCGTCAATTGGGCGATAAGTCTGTCCTCCTGTCCGGTGTTTTTCAATTTTTGCAGGAGGTACAGATGTATGACAAGATTTAGGTTAGGGGTTTGCATAATATCTCTGTAATGTGTGGTGCAGTGGCAACCCGGACCACTGCACTGTGACTGAGGTTGGCGCTAATGACCAAGCTGTCGACGCGCCATTAAGCCTCAATCCCCCCCCCACCTGCAAAGATACCGTCAACTTAAAATACGACCTTTAATCACTGATTGCTTGACTACGGACTTCAATTACTGTCTATGTGACTAAGGTCTTTTGCCACAAGATTATGCTTTTCATATAAAAAAATGAAAATTTTAAAAAATTGAACAATTGAGAAATTATATCATAATTGTAAAGAATTTATACTCAATGAAGATGAAAAGAGACGAAAAAATTAGCACGAAACAATATAACACAAAAACAACGTATATTAAGCCAGCATTGAATGGTACAGAATAAATTTGGATGCAAACCTAATGACTATTATGTTCTAAAATTTTTTAAAAATATTAATAAAAAAATGTGGAGAATCGAAAACATTGGGGAGTTAAAAAGGAAAGTATGGAGCTGGATAATTACAAATTAAAATGTTGAGTATTACATTAAAGAGAAAAAAAAAAGTGGAATAAGAAAAAACAACATTTTCGATGTTGTTTTTTTTCTTTCTTTTCTGTTATAAATGCACAAGTTTCTTGTATTGTGAATTTATTATATTAGTTATATTTTAATCAAAGTATTATCAGTTTTTTTTGCCATTTCTCTTTTCTTATGTTAGTTTTGTTAGATATGCTGATTTCGTAGTTTTGTTTAAACAAAAAACCTACCACACACGACCCATGGCTTCGTTGTGGTTATATGTACACACTATTGAAATATTAAAAAAAAATTACTAAGTCGTTTTGGCCTTTTCCGTTATCCGCAGCCTCCTTAAATGGATTATCAAGAATGTAATGTAAGAACGCTATGTAATGTTAGTTGCGTGTAGCATGACGGTCCCTTTATGACAGTGCGTATAGCGGACAAGAACTATACCACACGCCATGGCTGTTTGCTGTGACGTGCATATCACGTGAATGGGCTAGTCCAATCAGACGGCCAAACAGCCGTTGTTCTCGTTCGTCATTGGCTAACTCATGGTGACGTCACGGCAAACAGCCATTTCGCATGGTTTAGAGTAGCCTATTTTGCCTTGTGTCTTCGCTGGTTACTGGTGACATTCAGGCTTTAGGAAATTACGAAATTCGTATTCGTCGATATCATGACGTATAAGTTTGTGTGATTCATACGCGGTTAATCACTTGTAGTGATTTGTTTAATAACTGTGCCGTGGATTTTGTCCACAATAATTACGCACAGATAATCTCATATCGATTTTTTTTTATTTCCTCGACAGGTAAAACGTCAAGCAAATGGAGAAAACGGAGCAAACGGTGACGATCTGCACTTAGGGGTAACGCATAAATTGTTTCAAAATGTTTAGGCGCCCACTAACTAATATGCATGTACATGCGTAAGCTGCATGGGTGGTTTAATGTTGGTTTTTCATTGTTTAGGGCAAACTCGAAGCGGTTTTGGACGACGATGTGCATTTAGGGGTAACGCATAATGAACTGAAGGGCCGTCTATATATTACGTCACACTCTGGGGGATGAGTGGGTAGTTGATTTATTGTGACAATTGTGACACAGGGTTGGGGAAGGGGGGGTATTTTCAGAATATGACGTCACAATCTTGCATCATATCTTCACTTTCACATCACCTTAAATTCTTGACATATTATTAAAATGTTTAACTTAACAAATTGTTGGGAAGTAGGATTCTCCGCTTGCGGTATATTCTTTGGAATGTTCACTTCTGGCTGGCTGCGCGTGAGCCTGAATTTGAAGCGTAGTTGGCTACGGAAAGTACTTTGAAATAATTACTTGGGAGGGGGGGGGCAAGGGGCAAGGACGGATCCAAGGGAGGGGCTGCGGCCCCCTCCAAGACAAATAAACCCAGAAAAATATTTCCACCATTCTTGAAAAAACACAGTTAAATTACACAGTGGATCCGCCCACAGTGAGGGGGGGGGGAGGAGGAGGTGCAGAAGTGTGACCTAATTATTAGGGAGGAGGAGGAGGTGCAGAAGTGTGACCTAATTATTAGGGGGGTGTTGAATTTTGTGACATTTACGATAAAGTGGTGTGGTGGGGAGGGGGATTGTTTCAAAATAAGCCACATGGCGTGACGTAATATACGGTCGGCCCCTAAGTTTCAAATAATTTGGTGCTCATTAACATGCATGTTTATACTTGGGCCGGCTAATGCAATATCGCTTTTTATTCCTTGAATAGGGCAAACGCCAAGCTGATTTGAACGAGGATGTGAGCATAGGGGTATGGACATTTTTAACAGTATTAACTAGCTGTGCCACCTCGTATCGTTCTTGTATATTTTGAACAATTAAAGGTGCATTCCTCCCGGTTGGGTTTCCTGTATGGCTCAGATTTGCAACATTACTTCAAACGCGTGTAAATGTTGCAAAGGCATTCATTTTCCTATTTTTTTCCCATCGTGAGAAACGGGGGGAAAATTTTGCTATTTTGCTACATTCGTTCTAACCTATGTGAATGTTGCAAAAGCTATTACGCGCAGGATGCTCGAATATAGTGAGAAGGCTAAAATGCTTTTAAAATGCTAGATAGTAAGTCTTATGAATAGAAACGAAGCTGCGTATAAGAAGAAAAGTAAATATACTCCATAAACAGGGGAGTGCAGCGAAAACCGGTTTGAATTTATTTCTCTGGCCACACACACTGACTTTCATTGGCCACCCCCAGACGTTACGACGGGAGTATATTTACTTTGGTTTTCACCCACGTTATTGTTTTTTAGGGTTGTTGTAACAAATGCAAAGCGTTATCAACGTGCTAATCTAACAGATTAAAAATTAAGAGTAAAACAAAATAATACCTTTATTTATTTATCTACCTATTTCTCTTCCATCATATCATAAAGACTGAATTTGAATATAACTACGGTATTGTGAACAAACAAATAACGTACCATAAGCTATTTCCGTAGCCCTTTGGACTTAACTGCGGTACTCCCCGACCACTGAATTAAACAGATTATTTTAGCCAAGCTGGCACAGCAGTACATCATAGGGGGGTGATCTATAAAGGAGGGGTAGAGGGAGTCGGTTACAAAAATAATTGCGCAACCTAACTTGTTGAAAGTCATGTTACAAAAAAAATTGTTAGTCAAGCAATTTTTACCGAAAGAGTGTATAAGATTCGAAACGTGCATGGTTCCTTGAAATCACTTCTTGGGTAAGGTTGGGTTGGGTAGGGTTAGACTCCAAATTTAGCCATCACTGCTTACGAAGCGGCATTCAGATAAGTTGGAACATCAAGACTGAAAAATTGTTGTTCGGCAAAGATTTAGGAAGGAAGATGATGGCAATAATAAAAATAAAAAGGAAAGGAGGGATAAATATTCCGAGTGGAAATAATCACTTGGGTTTTAATTAAGTTGGAATAAGCAATTGATACTCAATTTTATTGTGAACAAATCGGAAGTAACTTCTACCGACTTTTTGTACGCGGACGATTGAGAGGAAGCCCTAACATCACGCAGCACATGAGAGTGTCTCTCTTGCTAGCAAAGTAAGCAACGGGAATTGGTTAGTAATATTTAGTAATCGAACGTTTGGTGCAGTGGCACGAAAGTCGGGAAAAAACAATGGAAGGCCAGCTGACATCCAGTCTAAAACAATGATATGCATGAAACTGGTATAGTGAAAATTAAAAACTGAAGTGAGAAGTGAAACTAAAGCTATTTACAGTTTAAAAAATTAGTATATAATAATAATAAAACCTGGCAGTACAGTTTAAAAATAAGCTAAGAAAAAGGACTGGGGGAGTTCACAGGAGTGAACTGAGTGTGAAATGAGTGTGAACTGATCCAATTTGATCAAAACTAAATTTAATAAACGCCAACCTTACAATAAAAACTTAGCGTACTATGCAATGTTTAGGCCGTTTCAAGAACTCGGTTAGGAGTTTGACAAATTTAACAATTTCTTAAAACTTTTTACGGAGGAGGCAGAAACTATCTCTTCAGTCAGTGAATTTCATGCTGGGATAACTCTTACAGAAAAGACATTTTGTCTATAGTTTAGTGTTGTTTTTGGAAGCATGAGTTTAAATTTGTGGCCCCTTGTCCAGGTTACCGGACAAGGTTAGTATCCATACTCGTGATATTTATTGAAAAATAACTTTTTTGGAGATGTTATCATAGCAATTTTTCAATTCAGTAGCACTCACGCGATGTTATCATAACAATTTTTCAACTCGGTGGCTCTCACGCTACGACACTATAGCAGGTTTCTGCCTAGAAACTATAATTTCCCTAAACCTTGTTGTGCCAATCACGAATAAATGGCTGTCAAGGTTAAATTTCCATTTATTCGTGATCGGCATCGCATTTTTTTTTTAAATTCTGGAAAATTGTGGACGTACGAGTCCAAGGACGGGTGCCATCATCGACGTTGAAATCACTGCATTCACACGTTTGTGCCGCTAAAAGATGCGAACTCTATCAGACACAATTTTCGAGTCGCCCTAACATAAACAAGACGGATTATGACACGCAGCTATAAGCGGTCAAAATTATAGCACTTTTCGAACATATTACACTTTTATTAAAAACTTTAATTTACATTTCCTGCTATTGATCACTTGTTTAAAAGGAGAATTTGCCGTAATTCTGCCGTAATTTTGCGGTATTCTGATTGGTAGTCGTCCAGTTGTTTTCTACAGCAATGTTAGGAGTGACTGAGTCTAAGGTCTCAATGCGGCTGCTACTCAAACTATATGCACAGTTGACATACGATAATTCTTAAAAATCCATTCAGTTAAAGAAATTGGTACATTCATTGGTTTGTGACTGTTGCTATAGTTTGTTTCACATTATGCTTGCAGGGAACTGATTGTACGAAGACACGTTTCCTTGCACTACGACTGCAAAAACTTGTGGGTATCACATTTGTCGATTCTGCACAGTTACTGTTAAGAGTCTATGAATGGGATATTTACGTGTTTTTTTTTTTTTTGCACTCGTAGCAGAACGTAACGTAGCGGCTTACAGTCAGTTTTATGCAAACATAATGTGCAACAAACCATACAACTGATAAGACTAAAATCTAAGGTTACAGCGATACCGATACTGGCTCTGAACGTTACCGATATTTGTGGTATCTGTATCGGATTAGGTGCCGACAACTTGTCGATAATTCGGGAACCGTTCAAGATTACAACATGCGGTTTGCGGCGTTTTGCTCAGGAAATCACTGATTGTCTTTATAACTCTATTTTAGCTGTTGGTTACTATTTTATACTTTTTTATTTTAATAATCATTGGAGTTTTGCAGAAAAAAACTACACCATTGATGAAAAATAGGGAAATAATTTCGGATATCTGTACCGGCAAATTTTTAAAACTGGATCGGTATCAGTCGGCAAAGTTGGTATCGGTGCAGCCTTACTAAAATCGTTATCGTACATTGTAAATATTTTTGGCGCATACTAATCACTGCATGCATGAATTGTGGCAGGCTAATTAAATGTTGGTTTTTCGTTCCTTATGCAGGGAAAACTACATGCAACCTTGGATGAGGATTTGGTGGAAGGGGTAACTCTTAACGTTTTAATAATGATTTTAGCGCACATTAATATGCATGCCTGCACATAATTTTTAGATGGTAATTAGCAATATTTATTTGGGTAATCTAGCTGCATCCACTTTGATTGCGTTTTACAGATAACTTTGTTTTAATTTGTCTGTTTTAAATTGTTTTAAATTAATTTGATTTCGTTAACCTATTTAAAAAATTCGATATCAAGCCCCCAACTTATTCCTACTTATTTTTATCATGTATTAAATGAAATGCTCTTGTCAATTGTGGCATGTAAAAGATCGTAACAAAATCATCAGTCTCCACCCTTCGGAGTTGAAAGAACGTTAATTTGATTATTTCCTTTTTTACTTTACTTCCAATTAAATAAATACAGATGCAAACCTATTTACGTTGCCTTTTGGACGTATGTGTCAGACTGCCTGAGCGGGGAATCGAACCCACGACCTTGAAACCAAAGGCCGAAGTCCTACCGCTGAGCCATACTGACACGGCTAATTGCTGCAGTACAAATTTTCAAATTTTCCGTTTAATTTGCACGTGGAATTAGTTTGGCGTTTGATATAAGAATTTCAAACAGCGTAAACTGGGGGGAAATCTTCGAAAACAAATTTTCGTATTAAAGAGACGAGTCTAGTGGTATTTGCAACTGTATGCGTAGCTGTCTTATCCGAAACGGACGGTGTAGTTGTTTCATCTTGACGGACGACACACTAGGGTGGGTCTTAATTTGTTTACACTGTGGCGCCCAGATAGCTCACATCTGGTAGCTTCTTATTGCCTTGAATTCCTTACTTAGTATTAATTCAAACAAATTTTGTTTTTATGCAGCTTAAATGCTTTTCTCACATAAATACATTCCTTAGGGTTTTTAAAACTTTATATAAATAACTGTCACATTCAGATCAATCAGAGGAGAAACAAGCTATAAAAAATAATATTTTCAAAAGAATAATAGCAAGAAAAGAAATTAACAGCAAAATGTCTTAGCTGAATTCAAATAAATGATCGAGTAATTTATGCATAAAATTAATGGAGCCGCTATTGAACCATCATTTGCAATTTAAGCTGATATGTGTTTCATTTGGCGAAGACTGGCAAACTAGCTGAATGGTGGTATAATTTACGTAACAGTAGTATGTATGCCTGTCTGTGTGTAAATACGTACACGCCCCAATTGTAAATCAACCCACCCAAGAGACATGCGGTTTGATAAATCTAGCTAAGATAGATGTGAGACGTTCTCTCGTAGTAGGTGCCGTGGAGTGCTCTCGCTAGTAACTGTCCATTTTATCTGGTTAAAATGGCACTATCACCGATTGAAAGTCGTGCGAAAATATCACGGCGTTATCTAGAGTCGGTGATATTGTTAACATTATAGCTTGCTCCCAGGTGCACAAGAACGTGCCAAATTTTCACTCAATAATTAAGGAGGTCGTAGCTTGTTTGTTTCGTTAAAAGAGATAGCGTTGTGCATTCCTTCGCTTGGTGCAAGCAAATGTTTGACAGTTTTTGATAGGGCTACATGTTTGACAGATTCTACAGACTTTCAATCGGTGATGGTGTCACTTTAAGCGTGAGGACCGCCGTCAAATTTTATCGACGTGTGTGAGATGCTGAAGTCATGCTCACTCAGGTGTGCCACAAAAATACTGAAATAATTTTCCTGTGTTTTCCAGGTTTTTCCAGGGAAATTAAGGTTAAATTCCAGGTTACTAACCAAAATTTCAGGAAGGAAATTTTTTCCACACATTTTACAAGTTTTACTTTCTTTTACGGCTCATTTAAAGTGGCACTATCATCGATTGAAATGCGAACGAAAATACCGTGGCGCCATCTATCGACATTGATATTGTTAACCTTTATAGCTTGCTCGCAGGTGCACGAGGATGAACCAAATTTTCACTCAATAATTAAGGCTGTCTTGGTTTGTTTGTTTCGTTAAAAGAAATGCCGTTATGCATTCCTTCGCTTAGTGCAAGCAAACGCTAGATGGTACTACACAGCGCTAGATGTTGTCAGAATTCGTCTGCTTTCAATCGGTGATAGTGCCACTTTAATGCAAAAGACCAATTTAATGAACTTTCAGGTGTTAACAGTAAAAGGGTGCATTTTATTTTACCGTATTGTCTTAACAGAATATGTTTAATGACCTTAGGACTATATAGGTCTGAAATTGTAGCTTTGTTTTTTTCCCTGAGTTTTCCAGGTTTTTTTTTGTGTGAAAAATCGGAGAATTCCCTGAGTTTCAAACGTAGTTTAATTTCCCTGAGTTTTCCAGGTTTTCCAGGTTCTCCAGGTTGTTGGGAACCCTGTCACTGCATCCATAGCTAATTTTGTGTATTTCATAACAGGTGAAACGCCAAGCCGATGGAGAAGCCCCACAAGCCGAGTCCCCCGAGTCTAAACCCCCTCCAAGCGGACCTTCTGCTCGACAAGCCAGCGGAAGTGGCAACGACTTGTCTTCTTACGCACTTCCGGCAGGAATAGAACTGCTGCTGCCATCTATCAGCAGCACATTCAGTTGCGAAGGCCGCCCTTATGGCTATTACGCCGACGTGGACAACCAATGCCGCATCTTCCACGTCTGCCTTCCCGTTGCTGCCGAAGACGGACACCAGAGCTCGCTACTGTACAGCTTCTTTTGCGGAAATAAAACCGTTTTCGATCAAGAAGATTTAGTGTGCGCTCACGAAGAAGATGCGTTTCCCTGCGATCAAGCCGCAGCTTCGTATGACAAGATTAATTCCCGGTTCGGGGAGGTGGAGCCATCATCGGATCGCGCTCCCTCTCAGAGATCGGCTCCCGTGGCTGAAGCCCCTGCTCCTGAGATTGAAGCGCCTGCGGCGGCGAAAACAGACACCAATGAGGCTGATGATGCCTCGCGGTGAGAGAATTTCGAACTAAAATGATGTCTGAACTCCATAGAGACTTCCAGAAATCGCTTAGACTGAAATATTGTGCTTTTGGGGGCCGTCCATATATTGGGTCACACTCTAGGGGTAGATGATTTATTGTGACAATAACTGTGACACAGGGGTGGGGGGGGAGGGGGTATTACAAAATGTTACGTCACAATCTTGCATCACATTCTGGTGTTGACATCACCTTAATTTTTTGGCGTATTATTTAGGAAAAAATAGTTCAGATGCACTACCATTTATACCCACGGAAAAACTCCCAAGATTCAAACCCATGGACACTAAGACATTTGAAAAATACAATAAATATAAGTATAAGGAAATGTAAAGTACTCTGAAATATTACATTGCGGGGTGTTTGCAGAAGTGTGACGTAATTGTTAGCGGGGAGGGTTGTTTTAAATTTGTGACATTTGTGACGAAAGGGTGGGATGGGTGTTTGAAATTAGCCCAAAAAGCGTGACGTAATATATGGACAGCCCCTTGGTCGCTGTGCTATGCAAAAGTCGTATTGAAAGTTCACAAAACGAATGTAGAATTTTCGCATGTGAACGTACCGTAGAGTGATTCAAAATTGTTGGACTGTACATACCATCATGTTGCTGAAACAAGATAAAATAGGCCTATTTTTTCATTATCACTTCTAGTACTTTGTACATTGTTAGGCTACCATACTTTCAATTTTGTTAGTTTAAATAACCGAAGAGTTTTTAATGACTTTTGTTTGTAATTTTGAATCTTTTTCTTCCGGAATGAGAATGAATTAATGTGTCACATAAAAAAGTTTAAAGTAAGTGTGAATAGTTAAGGCCTAGACGATTTTAATTATTATAGTTACACTAAATCTTCACCCATGTACCTTGTATATAAGGTACATTTTGTGTAAATTTCGTGCCATTTAGTAAGCTGGTGTTTTAAAGAGGCAAGTTCCTGCCTGTTTCCACTGGCTTTGAATGTTGCAAAACATTTTTTAAATATTTGCATCGTTTTTAATTTGCTCAAAGACCTATACTGCTGTTATTAGCGCCTTACGCAGCTTAAAGAAGTCCATTTTCTTGCTCATTAGCTGAGATGAAACCTTCATGAATCTTATGTTTGCGTTCGCAGATTGCTACTTTGTCTTTTACACTGTATGTGTGTTTGTGTTTTCATGTTCACCCGATGCGAGGGTATTGTAAATGAAAAAGAAAAAAAAAATGTAATATAAATAAGTAAAGAGTCGAACCCTCAGGAAGACAATTTTAATTTGTATAATATATGGGAATGGCGTGCGGCTTGACGTATTTATGTATATTTTGCAAAGATAAAACAATTATAAAAAAAAATAACAATGTTGTCTTTATGAATTTTGTTGTTGTTTCTGTATGATTCTGGTTCTGAAAGAGCCATTCCTGCGATGGACTTCATTTGATGTTTTTAGAGCATTTCACAAGAAAAGCACCTTTTAATGGGTGGTTATGCAAAATCGTTTACCTGGATACCTTAGGACGCATTTATGCTACAAGATCTTCTCGCCGGCGGAAAGCTAATGGCTAGTCCATCGTAAATAAAACAACAATAATTTTAAACAGTTCTACAGTTATCGCATTTCTCGCCATTTCAAAAAGTTTTCCTATTCTTTCGTAAAGAACAGCTTCGCACAGTGATCAAAAGATGATAGAACACACTGCATCTCGCAACGAGAACTCACAATTCAACATATCGCCCATTTCGGATTTGCCGAATCGAAAACAAACCATCGAATGCTGCCATTCAGAAATCTGCCCGCCATTTTGGTAAAACAGCAGAAATTGCTTTCTGATTGTCATCGACGCTGTTGTCGGGCGTGCATTATCCTTCGAATGCGAGCCACGAGGAAAGGCCTACAGGAAACTCGAAATCCATGATTACTAATCCTACTAATCCTACTAATCCTACTAATCCTACTTATAGTTCGAAAGTTTAATGAACACTAGAAGGTTGGTACTAGCGATAAATTATATTACTAACGAAAACGTCAAGTGTGCCGTTAAAAAGGGGGTTATATGATTGAAGTTTCACTTGTTAAAATGTACACGGATAAAATTCGGATGATTTTTAATTGAAATAATCAATTGTACCAAGCGTGCTTTACGTTTTAAATATATGATTTGTAAAGCATAACAGCACTTAAACAGATGCAATTTTCTCAATTGAACATTATTTCAATTAAAAATCATCCAAGTTTTATCCGTGTACATTTTAACAAGTGAAACTTCGCTCATATAACCCTCCTTTTTACGGAAAACTTGACGTGTTTGTTAGTAATCCGTGTACCTTTTTTACGGCTATGGCGTCGTGCTACGAAGGTTTATGCATGCATTGTTTATGCATGCGTTGTTGCTTAAAAAAAAAGGGTTTAACGAGCGTTAACCACTCCTGCTGCATGCGTTGTTGCTGGCCACTTTGAAACACTTCAACACATCTCTGAAAGCCTACATTTACGAAATAAATACGCCGTTCCATCGTTTGTAGCTGCCAATTTGGTTTAAATCTATATCCACGGATTCTTTCCACAAAATATATTTGAGGCCGTGGCCCACAGCCGTACGCCCCAACTACTATACTCTAACAACACTACAAAAGGAGCACAAAGCTTTCATTCATTCATTTATTTCACAGGAGCCATGGTCCACAACCGTACGCTCAAAAAAAGGGTTAAAGGGTTTAACGAGCGTTAACCACTCCTGATCATCTGCCCGAAGCCCTAAGGCCCTATGTCTGCAACAGCCAGATTCCCAGGCGGTCACCCACCCAGGTATCAATCCAGCCCAATGCTGCTTAACTTCGGGGATCTGACGAGAACCGGTGTTTCCAGCACTGCAAGGCAGCAGACGCTCATTCTGCCCTTCAACAATCAACTTTTTAGCAAAGACACAACACGTGGACGAAGAATGGATTTGGAGTTTGCTGAGTGGCATTGTTCCCTAATTACAATGGTTAAAACAATGTAAAACAATCAAAATGATCGTTCAGGGACCCGTAACTCCGGAATGGATCGACCAATCGAAAAAGTGGTCTCTCTGAGGATGAAGCCCAGGGAAATTTCTGGCTAAGATCATGTTTCAGATTTTAGGTAGGTGCAGTAGTTTTTTCTGAAACCGTGCCACACAAGAAGAAGAACAAGTGAACAGTCGTGTGGCTCCGTACTTTTACTCTTGCACGGAATTGCATAAAAGTTGGTAGTAAACTTGTTAAAAGTTGCTATCTACTATCTGGCCAAGTTTGGTCGAAATATATTGGATAGAAACGGAGAAATGAATAGTTTTAGTTTTTCTGGAGAGATGACTTCAATCGTATACATTGTGCCATTACCCCAAAGATGCACGAGGCATCAATTTGGGAAAAAGGAAAAAAAGAAAAGTCAAACAGCGCAAACCATAGGCTAGAATGAAGATGGCTTACTGTATTACGTTAGCGTACGATTTTCGCTGTTTGACTTGTTTATACTAATAAAGGAAAGAGAAAAACAAGTCAAACAGCGAAAATCATACGCTAACGTAATACAGTAAGCCATCTTCAATCTAGCATATGGTTTGCGCTGTTTGACTTTTCTTTTGGTAATTATATAGAAGAGCGCCTTTTCAAGTTATCGACGTAATTCAATTACCTTTCGATTCCTTGCGTCGTTGCTGTTCAGAAAATTATAACGAAAACTTGCGCAAACGCCTTTTTCTTTTATAAAATAAGTTTTAAAACACGTTAAAACGCTATTGACAACCGTGGTTAGGCCGACATAACGCGTGACGATGGGAGCGCAACAAGAAAACCTGATTTCGACCAGAACATTAGTAAACGGAAATTATACCCTTTCCGGGACAATTTTTTTTCCAGTATGAAATACCGTTCGCAGGGGCGCGCTTCGAGCGCACTTTTATATACATCGAGAATTTGTGTAATCAGAAATAGTATGACGCAAGCATTTGTGAAACAAGAAACAAATTATGACACTTGGTGGTTTCACAAATGCTTGCGTCATACTATTTCTGATTACACAAATTCTCGATGTATATAATAAAGCGCCCCTGCGGACGATATTTCATACTGTAAAGAATTATTGATATAGAAATAGAACGACAGTTCACATCCATCACAAATCACCGCTTCAGCCATGCCGACGCAAATGAACAAGATAATTCCGTTTACTAATGCCCCGGTCGCAGTCAGGTTTTCTTGTTGCGCTCCCATCGTCGCGCGTTATGGCGGCCTAACCACGGTTGTCAATAGCGTTTTAACGTGTTTTAAAACTTATTTTATAAAAGAAAAAACCATTTGCGCATGTTTTCGTTATGATTTTCTGAACCACAACGACGAACGGAATCGAAAGGTAGTTGAATTGTGTCGATAGCTTGAAAAGGCGCTCTTCTATATAATTACCTTTCTTTTTTCCTTTTTCCCAAATTGATGCCTCGTGCATCTTTGGGGTAACATAATGGCACGATAACAAGCGACGCTATTGAAATTTAAAGGTCGGTGGTCCGAATCTCTTTGCTTTTAATCTGCCGCTGTAGAAAAATGAAAATGACGCTGCATTAAACTGTCGGGAAGATGGTTTGTGTTAACGGAATTGTTTGGGGAGAGTGGGGAGTGACCTGATCGTCAAATCCACCGCTTAAAAGTAAATGAATAATCCAAGTGAATGAAGATGGATCCAAGTAAATGAATAATCGAGAATGAAGATGGCTTACAGATGTCATTTCATGACAAAAAAAGAAGATGCGTTCCTCAGACTTGGGTTACGCCATCAGCTTACCATTATACGAAGGTTTCCTTGTTTTTTTTTTTATTACCAGCACACAAAGGGATGGGGGAAGCTACACAAGGGTGAAGTACATCTCGTCTCAGGAGAAGTTCAGAAGATTGGGATGGGGAGGGGGAGAAAATGTGGCACAATATTCAAGATGAATAAAAAAATAAACATAAATAACAAAGCTTGGTAAAGTAAGCCGAGAAAAGTACTTAACAACGTAGCTTAGTTTGGTTTAAATCTATATCCATTTAGCTGAAACACGGATTCTTTCAAAGGGTTTTAGCAAGCGTTAACCGCACCCGGTCATCTGCCCGACGAAGCCCTAAGGCCCTATGTCTGCAGCACCCGGATTCTTTCGATCACTATTTTATTTGAGGCCATAGCTGAATGCTGTACACCCCAACACAAAATACTACACACAAGATCTGCAAAGACCAAATAGCCCGACAACTACGTCAACTACAACCAAGTCCGGACTGTACACGCACCAACGCACCAGAGCACACTACCAGACGCTAGACTTAGATCAGGAGCACACCCATCAAATCTCTATCCCTAGTGATTTGTGTATATGAAATTAGAATGTTTATTTATTTTTACATAAGAAAAAATATTATAAAATGCGGTACAGCCTTGGCACCAACATAAGTCAGTCACCGTGGGGAAGGAAAGGGGGGTGGGGAGGGAGTGGAATTATTTAGAGCACACATTTTCCTGTCCCTTCGGAAAAGGCTTATTTATGGCTGTGTCGAACATCTTCCTAATTTTTAGAACGATAGCTCAAGGTTAATTTGTCCAATTCTTATCTTATTTATCTTCACGTTATCTATCATCATTCAGTTTCTATTCTCTTTTCTATTAGGCAACAACGTTTGCAAAATATTCATTTCCAGGCTTCTACGAAAGTTGCAACAGAAAGCAACCCCTTCAGCTTGCTAAGAGGCTTCTCTGCTAAGCAGTCAATGCACAAATTCATTATCACGCAATGATCTCCGTAGTAGCACGCAACAAATAAAAGAGACATGGGGTTGGTTGCTGGAATACTGGAAGCTGATCCATGGAAGTTGTGTCAGGAACTAATAACCATCGTTAAGATAGAGGAATAACGAAATCTAACTGATTGAACATAATCGAGCCTATGACGAGTTACGTGATTACACCCATCATTCAAGCATATTGAAAACACAATTTCGACACCGTTTTCTACACTCAAATGAGTTTTAGAGCAACTCAGAGCCGTACGTACAAATTTCCGGACTAAGCTAACCAGTTACTATTAATTTCCTTACAAGATGGACGCATTCTTGCAGATAGGTGTAGATTCACATTTTTTTGAACTCGCCATTGGCCGGTAGAGCATAATTTTTAGTCGCCAAATTAAAAATTTCTTAATACAATGGAAGCCGGTAACCAATAAAAAAAATTCATTCAATCTAGATGCGGTGATCAATGGAATTTGTCGAGCACAAGGTTCTTATAATTTGTGGTATTTTCACTGGCCTTGAAGGAAAACTTGGCCTTGGTTTTGAAAACCTGTTTAAAACTAAAGAAATCCTCCCTATCCGTTGCATTTCTTGTCTTAACTTCTGAAACGAAGAGCTGTAGCTTGGAATCAAGTCCATCGGAAAGCTGATGAATAATCCTTTTAAAATTTACCAACAAGAAGGGAAAAAACGTCCAGTTTGTTTCAGCCCTATTTATCACCCTCCAATCCACTGGCCAAATTGGCTATTGGACAAACATTTTAATCGCCAACCTGCCTAATTTAATCGCCAACTGGCTAGTGGCCGGTGGATTTCTGCACCCACAAGTACAAACTTTCACCGAGTGGGTCTTTGTTCCCGTCACATGCTGGGTTGAAGCCTTACTATTGTCGTCGTTCCTGCTCGTTCCTAAGTCACTTTTTAAAGTGCTGCTGTTCGTGAATTTACGGCTACACTATAACGTACACATTTGAAGTTAGTTTAAATTTGAATATAGGTGAAGTGCCCTTCCAGTACGACCAGGAGCATATAAATTATATATGCTCCTGGTCGTAATGGAAGGGCACTTCACTTGTATTCAGATTTAAACTAACTTTAAAGATGTACGTTATAGTGTAGACGTAAATTCATGAACAGCAGCGCTTTAAAAAGTGACCTTGTAGCATGCAAATACGGAGTTATTGAAATATTTTGATAGCATAGTATAAATTGTACCGAAACGCTCCCAAAATAATTTTACTTACGTATGCCCAAAAGTCGTCCCGTCAACAGATGAGCTTTTTTTTTTTTAATTAACGCGTATAACAACCGAAAAAGTCAAAAAACAAAAGCATACAAGAGATAAGTTAATTAATTAATCCCATGATGCCTATCCAGTTCCACTTCTGCCACTAAACGCCACTGCATGAAATGTAAAATAAAATAGTATTTTTTGGCCGAGCAAGAGAAGCGAGCAACGACGAATACTCAAACGAATTGGATTTTGTGTGTCTGTTTAGAACACGACGTCTGACTTGGTTGAAATTTGAAATTTCATGAAATCTATGAGTTCGAAGATGAAATTGCTACCTAAAATATTTTTAGAGACGTTGGGTTTCGCTAAGCAAATTTTTAATAGCGGTAGTTTCGAAGTCCGATCTATAAAGTTAGCGTTCCCGAGCTCTACCTGAACCACACAAAACAATTTGCCACAATATATCACAGTGGAAGTTCTTGAAGTGTGAAGAATACAGAAAGTAATTACAAATGGTAGAACAAAATTCTATTACTGTCAATTTCACAGGTTTTGAAACAACTCAGTCGCTTCTTTTACTTTTTGCAGCAAATCTCGCTCGTGGTGACAGTTACCCGGATGTGTTCGTAAAGATCGCTGTTGGATTCGTTCGCTTGCTTCGAATTGTTCGCTTCTGCTTGTTCACTTGCTCAGGAATTGCTGTGTAAGAGGAAATGAGAACTCATTTATATACCTACAGCAAATAGGGTGTAGTTTGACTATTCTGTTACAGTTTTGGGGATCATAGTTGGGAAGGAGAATACATAAAATAAATTAATGTATTGTAGCCTCTTTCGCTCGACCGAGTAATTGTGATCTCCAGATGTGCCTAGTAACAAGACTGTAGTCCCTGGGTCGGATTGGGAGGCAGTGGCGTAACTAGAGTGAGGCAGAGGAGGCAACCGCCACTGGGTCTACCGCCTTGGGAAGAAAAGGTGGGTGGGACTGGGGGGGGGGGGCCCACTGGACCAGTTTAAAAATTTTTTAACCGCAATGTTTCAAGAAAAGACTTTTAATTTTTTTTTTAATTACTGCTATAGTTCCTTGAAAGTTGTCTTGTGTGGCAAAAAATGTATTTTTATTTATGAAGGGAACGCTGCAATGAGCTCTCGTCTTGCTTTGAAAAACTCATTTTTTTCTGTGATGAAAGGGGGCGGGGAGCTACAGTGGGGTCTCGCCTTGTACAGTAAAAACTGTATTTTTCGTTATAAAGGGGGGAGGGAGGGGGGCTTACTATGGGTTCGCACCTCCGCGTCCCTTGTTTGAAGGTACGCCCATGTTTAAAAAAAAAATTATTTTTGAAACATGGGCTCCCAGTAGTAGGGGCCTTCCCGGGGAGCACAGGTTTCCTGGCCTGGGCGGCCCAATCCGACACTGTATACTATACTTGATAGTATATAATGCTACCGTTCTAGCACAGTTTCCGGAAACCACAACTTTATGACCGTAGTTAGGTTAGTTAGATCTCTCGATTTAGATCGTATAGGGTCATTTCTAGAAAAGATGTGCTTGGATTCACGAGAGAATGTCCTCTCGTGAATTTACGTCAAAAGCAGAGTTGAACTCCCCTGATACAATCGTCAACATATGCAATATGTTTTGAAACGTGTTGAAAAATTTAACGCGTTGAGGGACAAGATCATGATTGTAAGCATAAGGCTCCAAAAAAGCTACAACTTTTCAGATTTCATGCGTTGGCAGCGCTCTTCGCCAGTAAAACAATTCGAAAGGGAGAAGAGAGAGGCTTGCTCTTCTCGACTTTCCTGAAGGATGATGACCTGACGTGGCTGCCCGTAAAGTGGCTCCCTCTCTTGAAAAAACTTGACAACTACACTTCACGCGTTAGCTTCACTGCAATACTTTGCAGAGGACGTTTCGAGGTCACTTCGCCCGTCTGTGAAGAGGAGCAAGAAATTCTCATATCATTGGGAAGTGGCTCCTCTCGTGGACGATCCGGCAAGTTCTTCAGAATTGGCCAAAGGTTCACCTTGTGTGGATTAGCTTAGACTAAAATTTATATCTTGGTTCTGTTTTAGGCTTCCGTACAGCCGTACCGGCTGAGAACACTATTGCAACGACTTTGTCCGTCCGTCCGTCGCTTTTTTCAACTTCGCAACGGTACCAGATATTGACGACCATTGTTTACAACGTTAGATTCAGTATGGAAGTTAGTTAAATAACATGGCAAATTAAAAGATCGTTACTTCCTCATAGATAATAGACTTCTTCGACGTACCTAAATTAAATAATAACATTTGATCGTCGAATTAAAATTGTAAATTAAAATCCTCAATAAAAACAAATGGATTTTCGCTTCGTTTAAATAGTCTCGTCCCATTGTTGCATGAATGATAGGTTTACCGTCGAACCAAATTCTCCATTAGGCCTATCTTCTACTTACGAAATTAAAACTGCATTTTTAAAATTAGGCATAAAAAATGAAAATTGGGCCTAAAATCATGTTACCATGGCAACGTGAAGTTGCTATGAGTCGCTGTTGGCTTTATCAACTACAGCGTCTCTCCTGTCCCTTCCCTACTACCACTGATCTATATTGGCTACGTTGCGTTACGTTTTAACACTGTAACTGTATGCCTGAAGGCGAACTGTGTTGCAAAAATGAAGAGGCTTACTATACAATCCATATCTCCGTTAGCTGCTACTTACGAAATTAAAACTGTTGGTTAAAATTAGGCCTAAAAGCTGAGAATTACGCCTAAAATGTAAAACAGGCCTAAAAGCTAACACATTTTTAACTTGCAATTGTGATGGCTACTGCTTTTAGATTAGTATAATAGAGATAGCTGTTGTAGTGCATGATAGAGGTGTGCGCTTAACATTGGAAAGGTAGGAACTGTACAGAAGACCGGTGCGACTAGGCAGTCGCTGTAGCTGCTTGTTATATTTTGGTTTTGGCAAGCAGCTCCACTTAAAAATAACGAATTAGCCGCATCAGCAATGATTTATAGACATCTCTAAATGAGATACCATTATTTCTAAATTAATTAGCGGTGGAGATATCTCTACATAATTTAGAGATATCTCTACATGATTTAGAGATATCTCTAATTCATTTAGCGATATCGTTAAATCATTTACTAATATTGGTAAAAAAAATCACATGCGTTTAGTGATATCTTTAAATATTTAGGAATACCTCCTGACAATTTAAATACGTTTCTAAATATACACTGATCCTGGCTAGAAAAATCAACCAATCATTTGGTGATATCTCTAAATGAGTTCATAATATCTCTAATTCGTTTAGAGATATCTCCAAATCATGTAGTGTTATCTCTAAATCATTTAGCAATATCTCTAAATAATTTGAAGATATGTCTAAATCATTTGGATATATCTATAAATCATTTAGCGATATCTTTAAATGACATAGTGATATCTCTAAATCATTTAAAGATATCTCCATATTATTTAAAGATATCATTAAATGAACTAGCGATATCTTTAAATAATTTGGAGATATCTCTAAATGATTTATAGTTATCACCACTACATGATTTGAAGATATCACTAAATAATTTAGAGATATCTCTATTTTGTTTAGTGATATCGCCAAATAATTTAGACACATCTTCAAATAATATAGAGATATCTCTAAATGATTTAGAGTTATTCTTAAATGGTGTTGCGCATATTGTCAAATATTTAGAGATATCTCTAAATAATTTAGATATATCTCTGAATTATTGCTGATATAGCTAATTCCTTATTTTTAAATAGAATAGCTTGCCATATTAAAACGTCTACTAGAGGAATAAAAAAGGAAAAAAATAACTTGCTATATTGATGAAACAAACAAAAGGCCAGACGACTACGTGCGCAAATTTCGTATTGGAGGAAACGTGAGCTCTAAAAAAAATGCATATTTGCAATAAATTATTGAAAAGTTGCTCCATCTAAGGACAACACATGTCATCGTTAACGAAATCTACCCAAAACCAAAGCTGGTAGAAAAACCCGCCAAGTTTCCAAAAACGGTCGGCCTTTGAAGGTAGTGAAATCGTTCCACCAGGGAAAGGCCGCCAAGGTTAATCCTATTAGCCAAGTTAATACCACATAAATAGTTCGAAAGTTAAATGAAAACTAGAAGATTACTACTAGCGGTTGCAAGCTTCAAGTTTTCATTTAACGTCCAGAGTATTATTCGGTGCGATTAACTTGGCTAATAGGATTAACCTTCACGGCCTTTCCCTGGTGGAATGATATCACTACCTTCAAAGGCCGACCGTTTTTGGAAACTAGGTGGGTTTTTCTACCAGTTTTGGTTTTGGGTGGATATCACAACTTTCATAGGACTATGAACGTATTTAAGGTTACACCGTCTGTTTAAGATGCTTCAATCACATTTTTGCACACACTGGCTAACAATCGCTGATTTCGTTCGTTCGCTCACTCAATCAGCGTATCCCCTTCAGTTGTTTTGTTTATCCCTGCACCTTCCCCTTAATTTTTCAAGATTTCGTTCACATTTAGTCATGCAGAAACCCCCGAAGGTCGCTGTTAATAAAACAGCAGAACGCGAAGCATTTTATTTTTGGGTTATTAACAAAAAACCCATTAGCTCGTGTATGCTCGTATTGTTGCATAACCATCATCTAACGTGCATCACTTTATTCTTACGCAATCTACGCCAACGTTAATGTTTCTTTATTTTGTCCTTCGTTACAGTTCAGTTTTTAGTTCGTCCAGGTTTTTACAATAAATCTAAGGACCAGTCTTGATTGTTCAAGCCATTGTTGCTTAAAATCTTTGGTTGCAACTTGGAAAAGAAACTAAATTTAAATTCGCCGGTGGCGAATTCAAAACCCTCCCACGCATTTGTCCTGACCCCTACAACCCCCAAACCAACAAAAGGACCATCCTCAGCTCACCATGCATCCGTGTGCAAAAGTTCAGGTACTTGGCCTTCTAAATTTTGCGCTAGCCATGAGCAAAAAGTTTATGGGATTTAACATGGGAAAAATCTTATTAGCTAGCTAGCTAACTAGACAGTAATATAAAAACAACGTTATTGACGCATCTTTTTCTCTATGATTCGTGGACATTCATCCTTTAAATTTTGGTTTTCCTAATCTCTGACCTTTACCCTTACATTTTCCACGATTTGAAACATTTTTGTCGCATTTGGATTTATCCTCAACATGCCAAAATAAGCTTTCAGTTGCTTACAGTTAACAGACATGTCTGCTAGTGAGCCGCCTTTTTTTTTTATCATTAAAGCAACATCCAGCCTGCCTTATAACCTTCCGCCTGCTTCACAACACCCACGCGACGATCACATCCGCGTATTTACCACAGCTAAGGTCAACTGAGACGGTAGCTTCTTTCCTCGTAGCGAAAAACGTAGCTACTGTCTCAGTTGGCATTGCGCCTAATAGTCCAACCAGCGTGAACCCATTGATTGTGTCGTAAAAAACCGGAATGATTCTTGTATTTTAAAATCACAATTTATAATTTTCTAGACTAGTGTTTTAAAATTTTGCTTCGGCGATCTATTGGAATAGTTAATTTTAATTTTTTACTGCATTAGCCTTCTAGATTTTTCATCTCATAGTAATTACTAGCAAGCGATTAAAATTAATACTGCACACACACAGATAAAACTCCCAAGGTCATTGTAGGCGCGCGATGCATCATTTATGTTCGGGACGAACGTAAATAAAGTTAGTAATATTCAACAGGAAATCTCCTAGACGCCACATTTTAAAACGGAATTTTAGCAACGGAAAGACTAACGGTAAGTAAATAGACCTTTGGGGCCGTACTTGATGTGGAGGATCGAGAAAAATGGCGCTGGGAGGTTTAGCCTTTTAACAATCAATTTTTTAACAATCGGATGTCTACAATGGGATGATCTACTTTACTTGGCGGCGACACACTAGCGTGTGTCTAGATATTTATACAAAATTGGGTAATAAAGAGGGAACGTGACATTGGCATATTATCCACGTGGCAATCGAGGCAGTTGCCTTAGGGCTCGACTGAAATAGAGGCCTAAACGGGGCCTCAACAACGCAGTTTTCGTCATTATGCAAAATAATTGCTTTGTATGCTGTTAATTTTGGCGTCTGTTCAACTATAGCTTTGTAACTATTTCACTATTAGAAAAAAAAAAGAGTTTATTTTTCTTCCTCTTTTGCACTTCCTAAAGTTTTTTCTTCCTACTGGCATTGTAGAAACCTATTCAGTATAGCATATACAGCTTCCTGTTTGTGTCATTCACCAAATCCTACCTTGGGCCGATAGCCGTACCACCTGAGCCCACCCATATTAAAATGAATGGCCTCATATCTTGGTGAGGGGGCCGTCTTTCAAGGTCCGCCACGCGGCCACAGTATGGGTTAAGCATAGCTATTGCAAGCATTGGGGTAAGCATAGGTAATGCTTTCATCTCTATTTGTTAGCTATCAGGCAAGCTAGTTCCCGAAACAAGAAACTAGCTTGCCTGATAGCTAACAAATAGAGATGAAAGCATTACCGTTATACTTTGATCCTGAGTGGCGGTTTAAATCTGGGGTTCCTGTACGCCACCTTCCCTGCTCCAAATCTTGATTTGGGGTTTTTTGAACATCTCTGTAATGTGTGGCGCACTGGCAACCCGGACCTCTGCACTGTGACTGAGGTTGGCGCTAATGACCTGGCTGTCGACGCACCATTAAGCCTTAATACTCCCCCCCCCCCCTCCTGCTCCAAAAAATACACTGGTGTGATTTCGACTACCCGCACGCATTAACTCTTTTCTCAGTTAAAAAACAAAATAACACCAAGGGGTAATGGTAACGTTGTAAGCGTTCCCAGTGGGTCTGGTCAAATGCTCGTAAGCTGACATATTTGTATATGCTGAACTGCACGATCTTGAGTTTGAAAGGAATACCTTGCATATTTTCAAACCATTTTCGAATGCTTTTTAATCGATTAGTTTCCTTGGCGTATTTTAGGTAATTTTCCCCTTTTTTGTGAGCAAGGCAGGGACAGGAGATGGTATTTTCCATTTCATGCTGTATTACTGTATGTGTTTTTAAGACGAAATACTTACTTCTTTTTTTTAAATTTCTTAAAATTCTTAAACAAATCCTATACCACTACATTAACAAGTCCAATCTAAACTCGTTACGCTTAACATTTTTGAAAGTAGGATCTCCGGAAGCATTTTAAATTTTCTTTTAAAGGCACATGCGTCCCTGTTGGCTTTCCTGTATGACACACGTTTGCGACATTAGTTCATACGCATGTAAATGTTTCCAACACTGTCATTTTCTTGTTTTTTCTTTCGTGCGAGATGATTTTGCGACATTAACTATAACCTGTGTAAATGTTGCAAATGCTATTCTCAACGGGTTGCACGACATACCGGAAGGATTGATGCGCCTTTAAAATT
Source organism: Lithobius niger (assembly GCA_023313725.1). NCBI lineage: Eukaryota > Metazoa > Arthropoda > Chilopoda > Lithobiomorpha > Lithobiidae > Lithobius > Lithobius niger. The sequence continues at coordinate 1,612 of JAHWFP010222234.1, read as the reverse complement.
AACTTGCATCAACTTCTGTAAACGACTAAACGTTCGCGTTACGTAGGCACCAGATTTTCTAGATGCAGCCAGCAGTCGGAATAGAAAGTAAACACGCAACAGCGCTGGTTGCTATGGCAATGGGGGAATGAGGAGGCTTTCCTGCCTGCCCGAGTCCCATCTCAGGTAGATAGCCACGCAGGCGCAGCATAGCTCATTGGCATCGCACTTGTCTTTAACGTAAACGCTCCATAAAGGAGCAAAAATGAAAAAATAATGGAGCGAAAATGGAGTGAAAACGCCTCCATTTCACCACAATATTAAACCCGAAAAACACAGGTTTTGGGCTGTGTAAGGGCGCGTTTACGCAACGACTCGCCTTTGCATTCTCGCAGCTAGAACTCAAAAGCGATGGCAAAGGTGACATTGCCATGGTAACAACGCTAAATGCATTAGCTAAATCCGACATCGTTTGAGTAAATACTTGCAGTCTTATAATCCGTGCTAATAATATAAAGAATTCCTCATGACGAAACAATTTTCCCAAACGCTTCTGAACTCACGTTATTTGCTGTTTTCGTTGCGAGGCGGCAGACATAAAACCGCCACCATGTTGGAATTTGAGGTGATTTGTAGCTTCTAGCTGCGAGAATGCAAAAGCGAGTGGTTGCGCAAACGTTCCCTAAAACCAGGAGTTTTCGGGACTGTGAAGCGTCCGGGTACCCAGGCTGGAGACCCTACTATACCACGAGTTAGGGCTGTTCACCGTGACGACATACTCACGTGATAGCCATCTGCCAATCAGGGCGCGATATAAGGGTGCATGTGTTCATCGATCAGTTACATTAACTGTGCACCTTGTAATTATACGAAGCGCGCCTCCTTGCCTTTACTTACAAGGCACACTCGTAGTTCATTCCACAGAGCATCTAATGAAGCTTCGCATTGAAATTTCCTCGCCGTTTTTTTAATTTAGGCATAATGAATATGATCCACTGTTAGCTGATTCGTTTGAGATGAGGGCATAAGGAGAAAACAGTGGGAGGAAAGGTGTTTCGATTATACCAGAAGAATACATCTATCAAATTTTTAATTGAAATAAATACTTGGTGGGGGTGGGGGGGGGGGAGGAGATGAACAGAACTCCCACCAAAGATAGAAAAAAAGACAATTGGAAAAACAGTGTTTTTATTTGATCTTAGATGAATAAGCATAGCAAGTTTTAAACTAAAATGAATACTGGGGTCGGGGGGAAGAGGTGAAAATAAACGCATCTTCCAACGTATAAAGAAAAAAAAGTGGGTTGAACGCTGTTGTTTTTTAAATACGAGCATGTTTCTTAAAGGGTAATTACATCCATTTTGACATGCATGTTTGACGTTTGGATCACTTACACAATAACTAAACACAAGAATTGCGGTAAGAATACGTTACGTACGTCCGATATAACAATTTAATTACTGCATCACCAAAACACGATACGGAGGTCGCCATTGTTTTGCTGGAACGCGCAGAAATTAATGCCGACAGACGGATCTCGTCGATTTCGACTCGCAGCCGATTGAGATAGCTGTATTGACTGTGAGGAGCTCAAGCGTCTGACGGCCTTAGCTGGCCGGCAGTGTAGTGGCCA
>JAHWFP010222233.1:54479-70185 GCA_023313725.1 Lithobius niger | reverse complement strand
TCTAGTGGAGCATTGTGGAGGGCAAAACTGATCCGACCTTTACTGTAAGTGGCTGTGCTCTGGACAACGCAGTGGTACAAATAATGACTTAGAACGTGAGACAAGTTAACAATAAAGACGTTCAGCGCGAGTTCCAGTGATCACAATAGTGATTATTTAAAAAAATCGTCTTGTTCTACGATATGTCTTCTGGTTGGTTTACGCCTTTCATTATGTGTGTAATACCACAGCCTCCTACAGTAAAGGCCGGATCACATCGAGACAAATTAGGTGCGTAAAATCTACCATTGACATAGAAGGAAGCGCAAGTTTATTAGGTGCCCAAGCGGCGAAATTTCAAACTAACCGACGAGGGTTCCAAATTCTGTCAACCGATGACGCCACTTGGCAAACTTGTCACGTCGGTATTTGTCGCGCCTTCTAGCGGAGCATTGTGGAAGGCAAAGCTGATCCGGCCTTTACTGTTGGTGGCTGTGGTAATACTCTGTATCTATGCGGTGCGCGAGCGACAAGACTATGAGTCCCAGTGGTATAGTTTGAGGTGAAACGTATACAGTTCCAGGCCAGATGACTCAACGTTGCCAGAATCTTATTTTACGAAAACAATGCTAAGATTCTGGTGATGCTGAATCTGTTGCCCTGGAGCTGGAAAACAAAACCCGCATCTCCCAGTCTGCTTTGCGACAAGAGATGGAAGGCGAAGCGTGAGTTACAACACGGACACTGCAGGTTCGCATTTTTGAGCTCCTGGTAACGCCCATACAAAGACCGACTTAATCAAGAATTAAAGTTTAAAGTTAACCCTAGCGCTCAGGGAATCCGCCTTTCAACTGCAGTATTTGTCTAAATGAAGCTCGTTCCTTCATTTTGGCGCTTTATACCAACTAAACTTTTGAATTTGCCAGAATAGCCTCTGTAATTGGTAACCTAAAGTGCCCAAGTCTAAATCTCGGGCGTAAAGCAAACACCCACGGCCATAACCTCATTCGTCAAACGAGAGAGAAATGACAAATTTGTGGTGGGAAAAGCAGGGTTTACTGCGGGTTGCAGTCGTAAATTAGAAGCAGCGTTAATTTTACGTGTCGGGTCACTTTTGGTGACTAGAGGCCTGACCTCTGGCGAGAATTATTCTCTCATTTGAACTAACGAGCTGGCCCGTCCTACTGTTCTGCACTACTGACTGTGGTTGGGTCATCGTTAAAATGCTACTTTTAAAGTTGAATATTTTGTATGGAAGAATAATGCAAAATCACCATTTGCAGTTTACACACGAAGTGCCCCCCCCCCCCCACACACACACACACAAATCTCTACTGCCGGAGTAACCACTGGCAGATATGCGCTCGTACTACGGTTCATTCTGGTAGCGTGTGGTCGATCACAGGAAATTTGCTTGTGTGCTCGTAACACGGAATCCACTGTGCGACACAGAGCATTGGAGCTTCTGATACTGTCCTGATTTCTGTCTTTACATGAACAATTGATAAAAAAAAAACAATACAGCAGTAAGATTTCACGTGGACTAAACAGTACAGCAACATTGAGGTATCTGAACCCTTACAGGAAAGTTTATTTGTGTTCCTTTGCTGTTTTGACTTCGGATCAGTTAAACCTTAACTTAAAGGTATACACCCGGCCTGCCTTATAACATTCTGCCTGCCTTTTACGAGCCACGTGCTGATCGCCGTCCGCGCATATACCACCGCCAAGGTCAACTGAGATAGTAGCTGCGTTCCTCGCAGCGAAGAACGCAGCTACTGTCTCAGTTGGCATTGTGCCTAATAGACGAACCATCATGAACGCATTAATTGTGTCGTCACAAACCGGAATGATTCTCGTATTTTAACATCACAATTTATAATTTTCCAGGCTAGTGTCTTAAAATTTTGCTTCGGCGATCTATTGGAATAATTATTTTTAATTTTTACTGCATTAGCCTTCTAGATTTTTGATCTCATGGTAATTATTAGCAAATTAGTACATGCACACACAGGTGAAACGTCATGGTTATTATAAGCGCGCAAAGACTCATATACGTGCGTCCCGCAGTAAATATAGTTAACAAATATTCAACGGAAAATCTCCTAGACTCCACATTTTAAAACGGATTTTTACCAAGGGATTGACTAACGGTAAGGAATTAGACCTTTGGGGCCATACTTGATGTGGAGGATCGAGAAAAACGGTGCTTGGAGTTCTTTTTTGTTTTCTAATTAGCATATTGACTTAACAAGTTACAGTAAAAAATGGAGACACTGCCGGAAAGTATCTAAATCTGCAGTTTAGTGTGGCAGTCTACGGTGTCGCTGTATACTAGCGCACGTGCGTCGAGAGCATCGTGTATTCAGCGCACACAGGCAGAATAAACATAAACCGAATATTCAGGGCACACCTGGAATTTATTTTCCGTATTTTCCATCAGTGAATTTCTGGCAGTTCTGAGTGGTGTAGCTGTAGGATATTTGCAGTTTACACCCGAATTGGCCCCCCCCCCCCACACACACACATAAATCTCTACTACCAGAGTAACCACTGGCAGATATGCGCTCGTACTACACAATTTGCTTGTGCGCTCGTAACACGGAATCCCCTGTGCGAAGCAGAGCATTAGAGCTTCTGATACTGTCCTGCTTTCTGTCCGTCTGTCTGTATTCACGATAACTTTTGAAACCACCGTGCGATTGATTTAAAATTTCCTGCATATGTTGATTGAAATTCGTAAAATTAAAAAAATTAAAAACAATTGGGCAAAAGGTTTCGAGTATTTTGACGCAAATGTCGAAATTAATCAGACCTCGTTAATCACAGATTAACATTATTCAGAAAATGAGTCAGAAATTAATGTACAACTGAAAGACTTGGCACACAAAGCTCTAGTGATTATCACTACAATTGCCCGCCATTTGTTGGGCTGCCACACTGCCTAACTGTTTAACAGAGAAGCCGCTTCTTGAGTGACGGGGCAAATTGAGCTTACTTCGGACCTTTCTCGAGCTTGCAAACTTGAAACGCGCCTTCGAGAAACTGTTGGAGTTCGAGTTTTCGTTCAGAATACCATTCACGAGTACGAGTTTGAGTCAGTCAGGACTAAAGTCCGATTTCGAGTCAAGTAAGGCTACAGAATACCACCGGTTATTCAAGTAAAATCCTGAGTCTAATTTCGGAATACGGTCTAAGGCGCCAAGTCTCGACAAATCAATTTGTTTAGTCATCGTTTTAACATTAAATAAGATTCAAGAATATTAGGCTGTGGTATTTAACGCATATAATATTCCTTGACTGCTGAATATCCTCGTCATGGCATAATATTAGCCCGATGCTTAACCATATAGAAATTACAAAACTTTCTTTCCCACCCCCTAAATTTTCTCCTAGGAGTTTTGTATCACGTTTTCTTCACAAGAAAAAAAAACAGGTTTATGTGTATTGCGGTTTCCATGATGATAAAGATAAAATGTACTTTATTTTCACAGAGTGGTCCTTAAAAAACGAAACAGCAAAATTTTCTAAGTCCAAACTTTTTTTCTTAGCACTCTCCAGAACCGTAAAGGGACTTTTAAAACTACCCGTTCTATTCGACATCATCTGAACCTTTACGGTTCTGCAGGGTGCTAACAAAAAAGCTTGGACTTGGAAAAATTTTGCTGTTGCGTTTTTTATGGACCACCCTGTAACACAGGTAGTGACACAAACTAGTAAACAAAAAAAAATACGTTAAAAAATGCGTAGATATAAAAATTATTTGCATGGCGTTATTACTTTCTGTTCATCAATAAATATTGGTGCGTCGAACACAGCGGCTTACACGATCCCCCACCCCCACCCACTCCATCACCACGCCCTCCTTAAACTTCTTCTTCGTCTTTGTGTCAATTAAAATTTTTATTAAATTTACCAAGTGTCGGAACGTCACCTCCATTTTAGTTTTGAATTAACACGAGTTTAATCACGTTATAGGACTCAAGACGTTGTATTTTTACTGTCAGTGTATATGCTGCTTACCTAGTTACATTTTTTTGGACATCACTTGGTAAATAACACCTTGTGACACGTTGCCTGTTACGTTTAGCACTGATTTCGAAAGGGGCAACGCTCTTATTCCTGCAAAATCCAGCGCACCTAACGCCGTGAGCACAACGCGTGCTGACCTCCAACAATTAACTTAGTAGCTCGGCCTGTGTGTAACTAGCATAATTTAATTTTCGCACGACTGACGACGCCAGTGTTGCCTTATTTTTCAGCAACCTCTACAATGTGACGAATGACATTTATAATGGGCACTCTTGGCCCGACACAAGTTGTGACAAAATTGATAACGTCACCGAATATGACTTTAGACGGAGGGTACATTTTTCATTTCTCTTTTGAAGACTAGATAAATCTTTTAAAAACAAAGACGTTTAAAGACGACTTTTAAAGAGAGATGCTGCTTTCTGCCGACCGAGATATGCTGTAATATATTAGGTTATTTTCTATATTGCAGGGCAGTAACCTAAATTATTTCTGGCCAGCGCTCTATACGTGGCAGTGCTTTGCTGTTTCACTTATGAGTTCTGCCCGGTGCTCTACCTCAAATTTTGCTCCCCCTCCCTAAAATTCTTGAAGTAGGAATTTCATCTTCGTTTGGGTCGTTGGCGAACGCCTAGAATGGAAACTTGATGTTGCAAACTTCAGAGCAGCTATAGCCAAAAACCGTTGGAATCAGTTAAACGATTGTGATTAATGAACTTTTAACAGTTAGTTGCTTTTGTAATCGATTGGTTAGGAGAGGTTAACCGTCGTTAACTCACGTGATTGAAGCTTGCCAATCACATCATACCCGGGCAAAACGTTGGAGCCGAATTTTGAACAACAATTTCTTATTCTGCGGTCTGATGCCTTCTGTACAGACATCACCTACTGCATTTGAGCATGGCAAGGTACCTTAGTGTAGACGCGTTAACTTGCTAGCAGTGTTAATGCAGACCTACGTGACAGTTGCTGGTTTAAAACGGGTTTTGTCTGTGGTTAGTGTATAGGAGCAGGCGTAGAGTACGCGACGACAGCCCACTGGGGGGGGGGGGGCGTTGGTAACTTGGCTTCGGGTTTACATTATGATTTCATAAGGGGACGAAAGTGGGGGGGGGGACGGGTGTTTTAGAGTATTGGTTGCCAAACTGGGAATGTGATTTTGGGGCCAAAACCTAACGTTCAACGCTTCTATAAACCTAACGTGGAATGATGTTGCCCAAAAAGTAGTTCAGTTTTTCATTATGATGGATTTATAAGCTCGTCTGAATTGCGGATTCGGGTTACAAAAAGGTGCAAGAGGAACGAACGTTTGGCTCGTTTTAGTTTGGCTAAAAGCCAAATGTACGAAATTTAAGTTTAAATGGTTATTATTGTGTGCGCGGCGTATCTTGAGTCCTGCGAGTATTTTGTGAGCGGCAACGTCTTCCTGGAGGGGACGGCTTTAATCGATGGCCGCTATTGTTTTTGTAACCATCTTGGATATCAACAAGGCACTCTGCTACTGAAAACGTACAATCGATTATCTGTGTTCGTTCTGCGGAGAACTCAAGATAGGCCGCGGACACTATAATGGAAAATGTAAGCTTCGAAAGCGTCGGGGTGCTGCTCACGCAAGCATTGGTTAAGTCTGGGTTGAGTTAAAGTTAGGACGAGGGTTAACGGAAATATTCTAAATAAAAGGACTAAAGACATCCAAAAACGGCGATTGATGCGGGTCTAGGTCGCTTGAGAGGGTCAGGGGGAAAATGAATAATTTTTAAAAAGCTAAAATTACAACCCAAATATTCATCAAGCACGTGAGGTTGCAATTGATTGTTCACATGATATCAAACATACGTGTTTCATTGCTTAAAACTAGGGATGGTAATCAAAACACAATGTCTTGAATGCTACAATCATTGTTGATATCTGCAGACAGAACCGGTGTATTATTATCGGCAGCTCGATATCGGCTCGGCGTACGTAAACAAGCTCTACCACTGTATTACATATTTTCTGCAACCGGGAAGGTTGGTTTGTTGTTTATTTTCACGTCAAGTCCGAACTGTAAATTTATTGTGTAAAAAAAAGCCCACGTAAATTTCTTTTTTTGACTTAGCTATTACATCGGTTTAACTACGTAACGAATTTACTTTTCCTTCTTCAAAACATGGTGGTGGCAGCGGATCAAGTTGTAGCTAAAAGGGGATCCTACGGAACTCTTATCAAGGGAGGTAAGGCTTGGGACGCCCCCACTGCGGCTATTGGCGCGGTCGATAGAATCGGCTAGGGCCACGATCCCACAAACTGATTTAGCACTGTGAGGTTAAGAAACGCACTGGGTCAAGCCAAAATTTCTACTGTCCATATTTCATTGACTGTTACTCAACCCTTTTTTCTTCCCTGAAATACACCTTCTATTTAGCAAAACGTAGCAGAAGGCTTAGGCCGAATAGGCACGCATCGCTTATTTTAGGTGGGAAGGGATTAAGCAGGAACGTGAGCCGAGCAGGGCAAGGAGATTGATGACAAACAGCCACGCGACGTCAGAGCACGCGAAGCGAATTTTGGAACAACAACGCTTTTCGCGACCCGAGTGGAATGCTAAACATACCGTACTAGGAAAAGAACAATAACTAAACGCTGGAGGCACGGCTGCGCAGAGGAATTTGGCTCTGGTTACAACACGGTGGCGCTACAAACGACGACTGACGACGTTCTTGACATACACATGTAATTACATGTATCACGACGAAGATGATGCTTGCTTGTCGCCGATTCTGTTTGTCGGCATTTTCAGAGATTAAACTTTAAGTTGTTGAATGCAAGCCCCAAATTGCAAGCGACAACAATATTTAGTATATCGTTATCGTCTTGCTGACTATTCTGTTTAAAATTAAAGATATGGCAGATGGAATGGGTTTGCGTGCCATTCAACAGAATTGTTAGTCAGGTTGACTTGTACTCGTCGGGATTCCCTCCACCTCTCCATTCCAGTACAAGAACAAGCTACACAGTTATTGTCGCATGGTGCACTGGTTCAAACCGCCGCCTCGATAAACGAACAACGCACAACGAACAGGTGTTTCTTGCTTCAGAAACTGTGATGCTTCCGCAAGGACAGTGGTTTGCTTCAATCTTAAATTTAAAGAGCTTGGAGAACGGTAAGTCTAAGGAAAACAAAATAAACACACTGAAAGACGATTGCCCATTAATTTAGGTTTATGTTAGATGTGAAAAAGTTTAAGGGCGCTTACCACCAACTGAAAATATAAAAGACTAGAGGAATCCAGTGCTATGCACGGGGCCGGTCACATTTCCCGGGACACATTTCCCCCGGGACATTTTTCCGGCACTCTTCCCGACGACTTGTCAGATTGATCGACCACTCATGCCTAGCTCCTGTTTGGCTGCAGGTAGAATGGGAGAGCGCATTTGCAATGCGGGCGCGAGGAGGAGAGAAGTGATTGTTTGGCCCGACGACTTGTCAGATTGAACCTTTATTGAGTTGATCGACCACTCATGCCTGCCTCCTGTTTCCATGCAGGTAGAGTGGGAGAGCGCATTTTCAATGCGGGCGCGAGGAGGGGAGAAGTGGTTTTCCTTTTAGTCTTCCTTTTAGCCGGCCTCCGAGATTATTATATAGATCTACTATGGCGCCATCTTTGTTCATGAAACGGAGTTATAAGTTAAGCTATAGGCTGCCCTGTTTTTGCGGGCCAAACAAAGGTTAATGGAAAGTTATCGATGAAGTATGCCTACAATAAAATTATAGGGACAATGGGTGAGGGTTAAATTCTCGTTAAAGTAGGCCTAAAGGTTCGGATTTTGCAAACTGATGAGATACAACTATAACGAGAAGGATCGAAAATTAATCTGTGTTGTTGCCTACCCAACCTTTTCGTGATGAGCGGCACAAAGCAGAGCAACGGAGCTCTGCGATCTGCGCTCCACTTCTCATTTTCGTCGATAACTGCTGAACGCCTTCCCCGATTTATTTCAGATTTTCCATACGCTTTCTGTAACCTATTTGGAAATTTGAGTTCGTGAAGAAATAAATTTGGTAAGTGCTTTCGAACACTTTGATTCCCAAATGTGAAAAGCAATCGTGATGCAGTATAAACATGCATAATAACTATTTGCGCCGCCCCCCCGGTATATGGCCGGTTTCATAGAGCATTGTTATGATTGCCCGTTTGCATGAAAATCAGGGTTGTTTGACTTTAAATTTAAAAAAATCATTGATTTAAACACTTTTTACCTGTTTTAATATATTTACTCAACATTTTTTATTGAAAAATACTTCACTGTACCGCAAAATAAGTGCAATTTTGCTGGAGTGCAAAATAGCAAAGTCCTACGTAGTTTCACTTTCAGTTTCTGTATTGGGGTATTCCCCTAACCATTTAGCAAGGCACTGCAAATACAGTAACCGAGCCAGAAGATAATAAGTTACTAGCCTATTGCAAGACAGATAAATTTCAGTTTTGTACGATTGTACCCAAAATACAGACATAGGCTTCGTTTGTAAAAGTAAAATGTCTTTTTATGCTTACCTTCTCTTCAATGTTTTTCTATTTATTGAGAAAGAACCGAAATAATGAAAACGTAACTGTCACCCAACTTTGGTGAACCAAGATTTTTGAAAAAATGTTGTTTTTTAATAATTTTTACCCCTCCAATTCAATGTTTAAATGTTCTATACAAAATAACTTACTTGGTATACCTACAATTAATGCGAAAACAAAATTTTTTTTGAAAATTACGATTTTTCCAACGCTGATGAAAATACTGTGACGTCACTACAGGTGTCAATTATTGTTGAAGGTTCTTGTAGACGAAACACCACCGTTAGCAGTCGTCGTCCACCACCTAGTCGTCCACGGCTCCGGGATTCCCACTACGAATTTCAATAGAATAAAGATTATCGAGATTCCTACTGCACCCCTTCAGTAGCATAAGGATATCGAGATTCCCACTGCGGACAAACAAACAAAAAAAAACTATGATCCGAGTTTAAAAGACAACTAAAAGAATTGATACATAAAACGACATCAAAAAGAACGACGTCACGTCTATCAGCTCTTGGTTGAAGACCACTGATACACAAATTCTACTAGCCTATACCACACGCCATGGATGTTTGCTGTAACGTGCATATCACGTGACTGGGCTAGTCCAATCAGACGGCCAAACAGCCGTTGTTCTCGTTCGTCATTGGCTAACTCATGGTGACGTCACGGCAAACAGCCATTGCGCATGGTTTAATACGCCAACATGTGAAGTAAATTTCTCTTAAGACGAAGTGGATCACCAGCCAAATACAGTAAGAAAAAAACCTTTAATACTATAGCGTTCTCTAAAAGGCTTCAAAGGCTTGGTAGCTGTAGCATTAACACTTTTTTTTTTACTTGTTTTGACTGGTGATTCATTTCGTCGAAAAAGGATTTTATTTCGAAAAGCTTCTGAGTCTTAACAATATTTTTTTAATACTATTCAAAATCGCCTGATAGGCCTTATCTAAATTTTAAGTGTGCAGGTGTAGTTGTGCACGAGTTTCAAACAGGGTGGCAGGAATGTTCAACCTGGACGAGTCAGGCAGGAAAAAATCACAGGGAACTTGATAAACATATACTGAGGTTCAGGGAATTTCTACATTTTTCGGAAAGTCTTTCCTCTATAAAGATTAACAAATTCGTATTTCACTTTTTACTTCCGAAACCTTCAATTTATTTCAGTTAAAAAAAAAACCGGTTTTTTTTGTTTCATTTCTGATAAAGCAAAAAGCCCTTAGGCCTAAGTATGGGTCGTTACGTGTTAAGTGCCTTTCTAGTTTGTTCACATTACGGCATTCCTGCTCTTACCAGTGCCAGTTACGGCAGTGAAAATATTTGATTTAGCAAAGCGATGCGATGTAGTTAATGCGATAAGTGAAATGTGAAAAAAAATTCTACTCTTGTGTTCTAATCACCTTTCCTTCGACCGAAACAAAAACATCAGGGAAAAATATCAGTAATGGTATGGAAAACCCGAAAAATCGGAGAATTTCATCATTAGGTTTTGTACACCACTCTGTCAAAGGCTCCTGCAGTCTCTAAAAAAAAAAAGGGGGAGGGGTGGGGTTGCACATCCGGGGATAAAAAAAGAGCATCATTTTCAATCACGAACATGTAAATAAAAGCTGCACTATTTTTCAAACCATGCATTCACATGTGTAAAAAAAAAATGGTGTAAAAAAAAGAACTATCAATGACTCGCCCACATTGAGCTTGAAACCCTAAGCCAAACCTTGAAACCACATTGAGTCTGAAACTCAGTACTGCAATCCTGGAATTGCCTGTTTTTAATAGATTTTCTCCATAATTTTATCTACAGAAAGGTCATCCCAAAAATACGAGGTGTTTGTGTTGTGGGGAGGAGTTGGGGGTGTGACGCGCCCCAAGTACCCGAACGTGCGGGCGCTCTTGACAAAAGCACCCGATTGATTAATCTGTACGGACCTGCGAGACCCATAATTTCACATAGTATCAACAGAAATACTTAATCAAATTTCGTCAAGAAGCGAAAAATCGCGACCAAATGTAAATGTGTGGGAAGCAACGTGAATAGCCCGCATCAAGCTTTGGCAGTACCCTAATTATCAAAACATCAAGCGTCATTATGCACCGTAATCAGTGTACGGTACCGTTATGTTTTAATTTCAGGCGCAGATCTAATATGAAAATGTGCCTCAACGATCAAAGAAAGAGTTTGGCAATGCGGGTAGTTTTTCACCCCTTTATTGTTTGTGCCTGGATTAAAGTAGAGTGAATCATTTTTTTAAAAACAATAGTTGGACATGTTTTAATAAGTGTAAACATCTCAACTTTCTACGCGAATTCGGCTTACAAAAAATGTAAGACCTTCCGTTATTTGGTAATTGAATTAAATGTCAACTGCAAGTATAGTAATAAGAATTGAATAGCTGTTATTACGAGTTCGTGGAAATGATGAAGTTGGTCGGAGATCAGGCCACAATTAATAGGTCCAAATGGGTGTGTCTTTTTGTCAGCTGTTTTTTTCTCTCTCAATGCTGCCGATGAGTTGCAGCTACTTTGTTAGCTTGGTATATTATTCGGGAAAACTTTCATTAGTCAATTTCGAATTAATTGCGTCGGTTGTTTTTCTACAGAACCAAAATAATGTCCATTGCTAGTTTACCCCTTCGAATATTACACAAGTTAGTTTTGTTCCAGAAAAAGGCTAAGTGACTCATAAGAGGACGGAAAGCCAAAGGGGCTCGCTCGAGTAGTAACAAATCATACAAAAACCCCACAAGGGTAAAGAGACCCATCAAGTAGTGATATCAGAGCCAGAATGGCTGCCGCCAAGTTTGTGGTCCGAACCGTGATCACTCAAGCTTAACTAACAATCACCGAGGTGTCAATTAAGATTGAGTGATTTTTGGCAAAAAGCAGCTGAAAATAAGGAATTTATACCTAAAGTTTTAATTTCTTAAAGCTAGCAGTAATAAACACTACAACATTTTAGCTTATCTTGATAATTTCTTTACCAGTCTGATATTTTTTGAAATAAAAAGAAAACTAAGGCAATGAACCAAATTTTCGCCAAATATAAATTTTAGAATGATAAGAATAAATAAATAAATACAAGTATTAAAAAATTACGTCCTAATAGCAGCTGGTAATGAACTTGGACAAGATCACTTTAAAAAAAGTAGGGTCGACATAAGTCCTTTAGAGTAGGTCAGTACATTTAAGTAGCGTGTCTTTGGTATTCAAGTCTGAAAATGGGAAAAAAGTAGGAAAATAAGGAATGTTTCCAAACAAAGTAGGGATAAACAAGTGGCTACAGCGAATACTTAGTCGCAACCTGTCTTCTGTACACTTCCGTCGTTTTCAAAAATGTTGAGGCGCACACCTCTATCACGTACTGCAACAAGAGTCTCTACTATATAATCTAAAGGTAGTAACCATCACTTGCCGGTTAAAAATGTGTTAGCTTTTAGGCCTAGCATAGATTTTAGGCGTAATTGTCAGCTTTTAGGCCTAATTTTTACCTGCCGTTTTAATTTTGCAAGTAGCAGCTAACGGAGAGTTGGGTTCGAGAGCACACTTATTCATTTACGCAAGACAGTGTGGAGATTTGACGTTGCCGTGGCAATATGATTTAAGGCCTAATTTTCAGCGTTTAGACCTAATTTTTTTTACCTGCCGTTTTAATTTCATAAGTAGCAGCTAACCGGGAGAAATTCGTCGAGAGTAGGCCTAATCTTCCATGCAACACGGTATCGAGACTATTTTAAATGAAGCTAATGTGTGTCGGTAATGAAATCCTTTTGTTTTTTTACATTTGCGTGATTTCCTGTAGTGTTTAAATGCGACAATCAAATGTTATTATTACACTGAGTTACGTCTAGAAAGCCCATTAGTTATAAGGAAGCAACAATGTTTTAATTTTCCGTGTTTTTCAGTAATTTTTGATCGCTGTATCTAATGGTGAAAACCGTTTGTCTGTATCTGATACTATTCTGAAGTAGCAAAAAGTGAGGGACGGACGGACAAGATCACTATAATAGTCCTCTCAGCCGTTTCGACTGTACAGAAGGCAAAAAAGTAGGAGTGCTACGACCCTGAAAACTATTTCCTTTGCCTTCTGGACTTCAACGCCAGAATCGGTAATTGTACCCTCGAGAAACCACAGACGAGAAAAATAATAACCAAAAATAAATGTTTGCACAAAACAAACTATAGAGATAATCTGCACAACCTGTCTGTAACGGCTTATTATTCGACCTTTTTGTTAACGTAAAGTTGTTTTGGAAATATTTCTTTACGGACAAGGTAGAGATATGTAAAATGGATAGTCACGTTTCAGTTTGGGTCACCTTCCTGAGGGCAACTACATAAATTACTTGTACTGGTCATCGCCTGAAGAACAACGGTAAACAGTAAATAAAAAAAAGGACATGAAAGGTCAAAGGTTGAGTGCAGGTATACTGAAGGTGTGGAAGTGCAGAAAAGTTCTGTCTTTAATCTGTTGTTGGCGAAGAACCTTCAATGAATGGCCTTTAGATACAGAGGGTTGAGTTGAGTGACTTCTGAAAAGGGATACATGGAAGAAAGCTTCTCCATCGACCCAAAACGAAGTCTGGCCACAACAGATAAGGGGTCCCAAGCCGTCGACGTACTCCTTCGCAATTTTGCAGCGGTCTTGTTTCCCTTCCCATCCTTTTCATTAGTTGCCGTGTGGAAAAAGAAGAAGCAGAAGTACACGAAACTGGAACACGTGCTTTTTCTTGTGCCGTGCCTCAAGGACCTCTTATCGGCCCACTGCTCTTTTCGTTCGCTTCGTTCTCTTCCGATCCATTTCTTGCTTCTGCCACGAGGTGGCGGTTTACGTCGTTGGAGTGATCGATGTACGGAAGCCGGTGAAAGCCATCGGTGTTGCCTGCTTGTGCTGTTGGTGCTGTTGGAGAAATTGAACGACTTTTTTAAAAATGTAAGTTTTTTTTTGGCAGTTTCATCTGGCTTTTTTAACTCGGGCAGCAGCAACGATGATGCTTTAATCTCGGTTTTGAATTTTGGATTTCTTGGAAAATGACGACGTCGTAAATGGTACGAGAGGGCGTTCTCGTATTAATGCGTTAATAACTGTAGCCAAAACGATTTTTGCGTATAGGGACCGTTAAGCCTTCACGCGTGAAGACATTGAGGGAGGAGATAAGCGGCGTGCCAAATGCTTGTTGAAAATACACGAAGCGAAGCCACAACATGGTTGGGATTTTTTTTTTATGCTGATGGCGAAAATCGCTAGGCCCATATATACGCGATTATTGCTGATGCTGAAGGCACGACTATAAATAGAGTTAGCTTTAAAAAATCTGAGGCAATTTACACCAAGCACCATTTAAAAGAAAATGAAGGTGAACACGTTTAGGTGGGAATACGCAGCATTTTTATTTATGATTTAGTCAGGAAATTTGCCTATATCTGACTGCTTTTAGACGATTCAGGTTAGCAGTATATTTACAGACCATTTTCCAATTTAGTGAGGCAGTTTGCTCATTTCTTTTTTGACTGCTCACGATATCAGTATTTTTACATATACCCTTTTCAAGGAAATGCGCATAAATTTTCGGGAGAAGCCAACATCTGGGGGGGGGACCGCTCGCGGCTTTTTGAGGGGGGTCGCAGGGAGTAGAAAACTGCAATAACCTCATGACAATTTCAAATAGTGGGCCTGAATAGCAAAGTTGGCTAGTTGCACCCTGTATGTTATGTTAAATCCGAGTGTTGCCATGTAAAAAAAAGGCGCGGTGGTAATACTATACGAAGGGAAGAGGCTGTGCACGAGGCTGGCCCTATTCGTGTCATTCCATTTCTGTGATCTTTTTCTGGTAAAATCTTACTCCAGTTTAGGAACTTAACGCGCGTGCACTGTTTGCCACATAGTTTTATTGCTGGTTGAGGCTATTGTCAGCTCTTCATTCACGCCTTCCCCCCCCCCTCCACCTCCCCAAAAAAGTTTTATTGGAACAACTAAAAGTTAAACCAGTAGCGTTGACAGACCCCCGAGAGAAACAACTTTTAGTAAAAGGGGTACATTGCGTTTTAGTGGACATTTTTAATGTGGACATTCTGTATGGGGACATTTTTAAGCCTTGTGCGCATTACCGTCTCTCCTCTCCATAACTTCGTCTTGTCCCTCCTACTTGGGAGAGGAGAGTTTAATGCGAACGACGTCTGCCTTGCCTAAAGCCTTGTTCGTATTACAGTCTCTCCTCTCTTAACCTGGGTGACCACCCCCCCCCCCCAAACAAAAAAAAACACCTGAAAAAGAAAACGATGTTGATTGAGAACTCATGCGTTACGGCAAAATAAAAACTTTGACACGACTGTAATATTCCTATAACCCTATTTTTAAAGAAAAAAAATATCCTGTATTTCCTATTTTTTACGGCAGTTGACTGGGAGGCCTGCAAATGACATCTTTTTCTGACTTAAAAAGTCATGGCTCCTATAATTCCTGCCAGTCCAGCTATGAACAGTAGCAAATTATTAATACTGTAAGTAAACCAAACAGTCTCCATTAAATACAAAGACTGACCTTGTGGGAATTCGAGATGCACTAACCTGACAAAGAACGAAAGACAACTTTCCTGACTGGGACTCGAACCCAGGACTTCCCAGTCTGGGCTGTTGTCTTTTCTTTCTTTCGTAGTGTATTTTGTAACAGTAGGGTATACATATATGTTGATTTTTCGCCGAACCCAAAACAAACTGCAAGAAAACGTTTTATGACTCTTTTCCGTAGCTTAAGGTATGTAAAATAACATACCAAACGTAGGCAAAAATCGGAACCCCAAAAACCGCCGCCATTTTGGAAAATGGCGGAAATTAGTGCCAAATTTCGGTTTTTCCGATTTATCTTCTGAACGGAGACTTCTACACGAAAATTTCAAGAGAGAAAAGTTAAAGAGAATTAAATTTCCCAAGGGAAAGGTCCGTATCATTTTTCATGTACACTTAACCGTTAGCGAGTTACATCCACTTGCATCCGGCACACCTCCGCCATCAATGGTGGCGGATCATTTTCAACTTTCAACTGCAATTTTGGCCTTTATAATTTAGGTGAACGACTCCAATTTGATTCATTCGAAAGGTGGAAATGTCTTCTTTGCATCAAGGGTAAATAAAAGGGTCTATCATTGCTA
>JAHWFP010222233.1:33782-54469 GCA_023313725.1 Lithobius niger | reverse complement strand
AAACGGTGGGAATGTCTTCTTTGCATCAAGGGTAAATAAAAGGGTCTGTCATTGGGTATATGAACTCGGTAACGGTTCAGTATACATGAAAAATGATACGAACCTTTCCTTTGGGAAATTTAATTCTGTTTAACTTTGCTCTCATGAAGTTTTCGTGTGTAGAAGTCTCCGTTCAAGAGATAAATTGGAAAAACCGAAATTTGGCAGTAATTTCCGCCATTTTTCCAAAAAGGCGGCGGTTTCTGGGGCTCCGATTTTTGCCTACTTTTGGTATGTTATTCTACATACCTTAAGGTACGGAAAACAGTCATAAAAAGTTTTCTTGCAATTTGTTTAGGGTAGTTGGTCATATTTACCCTACTATAACCTCACAAGGCCAGTCTTTAATGCAGACTATTTGCTTCGTTTACCCTATACCTTGGGATTTATTATTTATTTCTTCTACAGTATATTCCTTCAGATTACCGTTGTACTCGTCTCACCGACCGTAGATCTAGATTTGGGGGTTTGTTTAACATTGCTGTAATGTATGGCGCCGCAATGACAGCCCAGACCGACCACTGCACTGTGACTGAGGTTGGCGCTAATGACCTGGCTGTCGACGCGCCATTAAGCTTCAGTCCCCCCCCCCGACCATAGGACTAAATGGAATCTAAAGATTAGCATTGTTTAAAAATTTAAATTGACGTGAATTTGAGAAAATACTCCTTATCAATTTTAAAGGGCAAACCAGACAGTACACTTGCACTGTATAGTAAAAATGATAAGCTTCTTCAAATATTCCTAAACATCAAACGAACAACTGAAAATAATTTGCAGAATTTTACGCAACATTCTCAGAAAGAATTGCAAATTTCCGTTTTATTTCTTTCCACGATTGTACAACTGTCATCTCTAAACCTAACGGCCGTTTAAATACCTCTTTGTATTTATCAGATATCATGGAATACGTTTGGTATCCCTACATGACACCATATTGAGAAGTGTCGAGAAGTGTTTAAAAGGCGTATTGTTGCAACACACAACCGTTAACCGTAAATCGTCTAAATTGACCTTTACCCTATCAACAAGTGGAGAAAGGGTTAGGATTAGGTTCCACTACGACTTAGAGCCTTCGATCTAGAGTCAGAGCTATAGTGTTAATGGCCAACACGCGGTTAAGTTCTTGATTAGAGATAATAGCGTAGACAGTAAGTAAGACAACTTAATGGACTTGTTATTTGTGTTGGTTGTTCAACTGAATTTATTACCAAGCTTTCTTTAAAGTTGGTACATCAAACGGTGCCAGGGCCGAAAGTAAGAGGAAGAGGGGGGGGGGCCCTCCGTCCCCCTCACCTAACCGAAAGATTGAGTCAGAAAATGGACACCAGCCGGGGAAATCGGGAAGTAAATGAAACTGCGAAAAAAGACGGCATAAAATTAAAAAAAAAATCAAGTTTTCGAAAAATAATGGGGTTCCAGTACGAAATTTTAGTCTCGCGCCCCCCCCCCCCCCCCCACCGATTATTTTTCGAACCGTTCCTGAACGGTGCTGTTACTAATGTAGGCAAACATCTCAAGCAGGTATATTGGTCCATTCACCCCCTTAATAAAATCGAAGAAAAGTGGCTGCCGAAGGCTGCGTCGGCTTCAAGCTTCGGCTGGGCAAGCGTCAAATTCTCCGCCCAAGGCTGTGGCGTCCGATTTTAAACATAACGTGTAGGAAATGGTCAGTATAATCGTAGTAAAAGTAACGTAGTCGTTTGGCTTGACCACTGACACGGCTTTTTAAAAAAAATCAGTTTTTAAAAACCCACAAAACAAATGTTAAAAAAAATTTAAAAAGGTGTTACTTTCAATGTCCGACCGGCTCCGTTATGAGATAAATTCTCATTAAATGGAGCAGTATTCAAGAGAAAAATCATATCTGGCCCCAACTTGTGAATATCTTGTATTTATTTATGCTTATACAATTATACCGTACATCCTCTATAGGTGGCTTGGTCCTCAATTGTAGCCGGTCACTAATTATAGCCGGGTGTTTGTCAATCATAAATCATACAAACACTCCATAAGGGTAAAGGGATCCATCAAGCTTTTGCCATAGAAAGTGGTGATATCAGAGCCAAAATGGCTGCCACCAAGTTTGTGGTCCGAACCATGATCACTCAAACTTAACTGACACCTCGGTGTTGTCAGTTAAGATTGAGTGATCAGGATTGGGAGGAAAAACTTGGTGGCAGCCATTTTGACTCTGATATCACTACTTTCTATGGCAAAAACTTGATGGGTCCCATTACCCTTATGGGGATTTTACATGATATTACCCTTTTGGTCGTTTTATGGTTTTGCTCTGATTGTGAGCGCCTAATTAGATAGGTTACAATTACAACATATTGTGAGACGGAAACAATAAGTTATCCGAGTTTGCATTGTTCCTCGGCTATGCAGGACAATTAAATAGTTGAGTGTGGTTTCCTATAGTATGTTTTGCATTGGGGCGCACAACAGATGGTTAAGGCCTCAAATAAAATTCAGGAAAGGACAATTATTTTGATAACAGATGGCGTGTAACCAACATTCACGAAAATAGCATTACAAATGATTACAATCTTTGGATTTAAAACCTCGCCAAATGCCAAACCATAAAAGGCAACTATTGGAGTCAAACGTGAACTGAATGCCAAATGTTATTTTATCTGAGCGGAATTAGCTAGTAATAAGTAATAGTAGTGGTAGTAGTAGTAGTAGTAGTAGTAGTAGTAGCTAGCATGACATCAGCGATGTTGAGGTACCTTTTTCGTATTGAAATCCTTTATGCACAGCTCTGAAACAGGACTTTCTGTTGTCTACTCGGTAAACCACATCGATCTATATAATTTCCAAAGCTTTCTGTCGCATTATTATTTAGTATTCAATACCAGAAATGCTGGTTTAATGTTTCGGGTAAGAGAAGCAGTTCCTAGCTTTCGCCCAAACACTGATCAAAGGGTTTAACGAGCGTTAACCACTCCTGGTCATCTGCCCGAAGCCCTAAGGCCCTATGTCTGCAACAGCCAGATTCCCAGGCGGTCACCCACCCAAATGATAATGAACCAACAACACTGATAATGAACAACAACAATTGAACAGCAACAATCAGATGGCAATAATTAGACGCCATGAATCCAACAATCTGAACTTGATGGGCGAAGCGCTAGCGCGCTTCTAGATTAGTGGTAGTCGGTCTCTAGCTTAGGATGGATCTCTAGTTTACATATGATATTCAGTTCATATTATTGCATATTATGGCATTGATATTGTTGCTTTCATGTGATATTGATTACCGTGTTTACTGTTAGACACGTATTCTACACGTATTGATACCGTAAATTTCCGTTCTAAATTTTGTAGTAGCTAGTCTCTAATGACAGTCGGGTCAAAATGGCTTGATTTTTAACCTGTAGCCCGGGGTACAAATTGAGGATTCAATTGAGCCAGGGATACAATTGACACAATTGAGCTTGGGATACAAGTTGCTCTAGGTGACTTGTACCAAGAAATCATAACAACTTGTTGTATCCACTAGATTCATCACAGCAGCACGAGGGTCCCGTGGCTTCGTGTCAGTACGTTGCTTGAAAGTGACAAGAGCGTTCCGTGAAGTAGGTCATTGGTCCCGTCTTATTCATGCAGTTTCGGGCACGTCATCTGACTGCTGTGACGACTCCGGGTGGCACTCACCACCTCACACTCTGATTTCATCTACAAGAACCACTGATTCACTTTCACGGTTCTTTAATAATACTAGAAGAAGCCAGTGCTACGACGTTATTGGATGCACCGTTCGCAACACTGGTATAGTTTGGTCGCTCATGTGTATGTCCATGTTTCACCGAATTAAGTTTCTTCAGTCAAATTTTTGCGCACTCTGGCTGACAAACGCTGATTTTCGTTCGCTTCGCAGACTCAATCAACGAATCCTGTGACTTTAATCACAGGATGTACCGTTTTAAAAAAAAGTAGCACGCTCAAGCATCGTTGCATGAAACAGTATATCGCTGGCTAATAATGTTATTTTCTTGGTGACACTCACGATGTCAGTCTTACAAAGCTGATTTTCGTTCACTTCGCTCAATCAGTCAGCGCACCCTGTGACTCAAATATCCCTCCCCCAATGCTAATGATCTACCTTTTTCTGAGTAGCCCTCTTTCTAAGTACCAGTTTTATTATATTATTCTAGGTCCATTCTCATGTCAGGCATGCTGGCGGAATTAAATAAATGCGCTTTTGTAAAAAAAAGTCCAAACGTGTAGTTCATTGGTCTTTGGCATTTTTATGTCGGGGGAGAGGCAGAAGTAAATCGCTGACAATGCCTCATTAATGTTTAATTATTTATATGTTTATTACTATGAGAGCCTAAAGGACGCTTTTCCGTACGCTCTACACTATGTTTTGTTTTCGTTTAGAGAGGTCTTATAAATAGTTGTGCATGGTGGTAGCTTAGGTCATGGTTTTTCGATCAGCGTCTTTTACCCAAAAGACGCTGATCGAAAAACCATGCTTAGGTTAAGTTAGGTTTAGGTATAGTATAGAAAAGAGTCTAAAAGGCTTTGAGGCCTTTTAGACTCTTAATAAAGAAACAAGAAACAATGATAAGTGTCATGCACCACAATTTAACGTAATTGTTAAACGATTGTTAGCTTCTTAAACGGTTCTTAAAAATATCTCTCCACTGTTCTTGATTTGTTCTCTTGTATATTATGTAGATCTTTTGTCTCCTCGTTTGGTATTGGTCGCCTGCGCAGGACCGTAGGTTTTTGTAGGGCGACGCAGCGATTTACCTAGGGTCCTGGTCCACTCGTGCTCTCTTGTTCCCCGGCTGGCCAGCTGATGTATGTAATGTATAGACGGGTTGTAACTATAGGTAGTTTTAAGTAGTTTTAAGAGAGAGTTCATGGTGTATTAGGCCGTTACGCTCTGGAAAAAAAATGAAAAAAAAAATGATCTTTTGTCAAACTTTGTTCAAATCCGACTTTGTTCAAATCTCTGCATTATTGATTTCACTGTAACAAACTCATCTGCTTTATATTTATTGCCTTGCACATGCCAATTGTTAAATGCTTGACAACAACCTTAGTTACGGTTACCAAGCGGTAATTCCATTCATTCCAGCCATTTATCCCAGCATTTATAGACCAGCAATTGCTAGTGATTTCTGCCCTATTAACTAGAATTAACCTTAATCCTTTCCCTCTTATTCCTATCCGAATTTAGATTATATTCAAAGTTCGACTTATCATGAACTACCATCATCGTCAGCCGATACCATTGGCAGGCGAGCACAAATTCTCCAAACACGATTAAATCAGAACCAAACAGCGAATCGTTTCTCCAAGTCAGTTCCTTTATGTGGTTTTTTTTTCCTATCCAGACCTTATCGACTTTCGTAGTCATCAGCTCGTTGATACATTCTAAATTGTGGCACGATTTAGCCCTTGCCACTCTTTTTCCCGAATCGGCCTGCAATAATTGACTTCTTCGTTGTTGAGGCTCTTAATCCTCAGAATGTAAGCGCAGCGACATGACGGGGACGACCCTATGGCAGTGGTCCTGGGAGTCCCAACTCACGCGCAGAATGGAAGGGTGGGGTATTTTAGAACATTGGGATTCTGCAAGGCAACAGGTCGTTTTGGGTAGTGGGCGGCAGTTTTCTGTTAACTCACCTGTTGTTCCCCCCTCTCCTGGCATTCCATAGTGGTCAGGGCTAGCACAGGGGTATTGCGTTGTGTAGCTGTGTACGGCCACTTGTGCACAGTGGGGTTAAGACGGAGTCGGTTTTGTGTCGGTTCCCTGGTGTGGAATCCTGCAATAACTGTTGGGCATGTGCACAGTGTAGAACATTTTTGGAGCGATGTGGTTTACAAGGATTTCTATAAGCACGGTACAGCTACACAATATGGAAGGCCCTGTGTGCTGTGTTTCGAGCTGTCATGAAATGTATAGCGTAAGTTAGGTTAAGGCAATAGGGTAAGTGTATGGCTTCAAGGGCCTTTAGAACTCAAATAAAATTAACCTGAACCTCAGAATGTATTGTTTTGTATTGTATGTATTCTTTCATTGTTTAACTTTCATCCATGTTGAAGTGGGAAAGACTTCGGATTATCGATTTTAATGAACGAAGAAAGTTGTGATGGAATTTTAAACGGTATGTTGAGGAAAGTTGAATATGATAAGGTTTATAATTGTTGCGAACATAAGATTTCCTTTTTCTTGACGTCTTTTGTGGTAGCCATTGTTTTCTTGTACACGAAGTCACGAATTGAAGATGCCAGGGTGGAGGGAGAAAGATTTGTGGAATTTTCTGATCGATTTGAGTAAGATTGAGATCGATTATTTGTAATGAGTGAAATGATCGCTAACCGGTTCGTATAGTTGAGTTGAATCTTTGGGATAATAGTTCCCAAAGATTATAATCGGTGTTTAAATGAAAATCGGAGATAATCCAGGCTCGTCAACTTACAGTAAGGGCAGCCAGTGTTAAGTCGTAGACGAAGTAACGATGGAGGAATAAACATTTAGGACCAAAGTCAAAGAACATTCTTTTTTTCTAATTAACAAGCCATCAACCTGAAAGTAAAGGTCTAGGATGAAACGGCATCTACTAGTTTTAAGAAGTCGGAACAGAGAACTTATAACAATCTCTGCCCCATAGTTTTTTTTATCAGTCGCTTTACACATAGTTGTGCTTGTAGTTTTGACACGTTCTCAGCCGAAGCCATGGCACCAGAAGGAGAGAGGGACAATTTTGCTACGTAATTCCAATCGGAAATTCTTAGGATTTTTCACATGTCACAATGACATGAGCACGAGGCATCAAAGGGCCCTTCTCATCCCGAAAATGCCAGGGGTGCCAGGATCGAACCAGGGAACTCTTGCGCATGAAATGGTCGTGTGAACCATTAGACTACATGCTCCCATGCTTTTCTCATAGTAGGTTCAGCTTCCCAATTCTGGGAGTTGTGGGATTTAGCAATGCGTTTCTGTCCAAAAGGGTTCTCCGAGTTAAATACAGATGCAAACCTGTTCATGTTGACGTTTGGACTTGAATGTCATCAGACTGCCTGAGCGGGGAATTGAACCCATGACCATTGAGACCAAAAGCCGAAGACGGTCCTCCGCTCAGCCATACTGACACGCGCAAAAGGTCTGTAGAGGTCTGCTTATTTAACAGTAAGACTGTGCGCAAATCGAAACTTTCGATTCGATTTTGCTTTTGTTACGATGTCGATACCGGATTTAATCCGCCCAAATCTTAATCGAAAAATTTTATTATCGTGGAGCAACGAGATTCCCAACCATTAGCGAGATTCACATCGAGTAACGAGATGAACTATTTTCGATTTTGTGTAATTTTTTCAATAAATACACTTCAAGTTTAACATAAAAATTAGAATTAAAGGGTAATTACATCCATTTTGACATGCATGCATTTCGATTGTTGTAGTGGCCAGCTAAGGCCGTCGGACGCTTGAGCTCTCACAGCCAATAGAGCTATCTCAATCGGCTGCGAGTCGGAATCTAAAGGGGCATCTGCCGGCATTAATTTCTGCGCGTTCCAGCAAAACAATGGCGGTCTCCGTGTCGTGTTTTGGTGATGCAGTAATTAAATTGTTGTATCGGATGTACGTAACGTATTCTTACCGCAGTTCTTGTGTTTAGTTATTGTGTAAGTGATCCAAAAGTAAAGCATGCATGTCAAAATGGATGTAATTGCCCTTTAAGTCAAAACTTTGTCATGACTTGGTTTTATGTGGCAACTATGTACGGTACCATGTTAACCATTGCTCAAATAGTGTAGCCATTGCCCTAAAACATGCCCTAAAATTACAACAGTTAAATTTCGTTTTAGACTCCAGCGTTTTAAGTTCAACAATCAAGTAAGGGCAATAGTTGGCCAAACTTGCACAATGTATGACGTTAATTTGACTGAATAAAATCTGAGGATGGTGCTATTCAAAAAGGGGGTGATGGGAGAAGGTGGAAGCTTGCGTACTAACTTTGTATTATACCAAATTGTATTTTTGCGTAATAAATGAACACACAACTCAAAAGTTTAGTTCGCAAGTATTGGCGTAACATTAGTTTACAGGAATGTAATTACTGAAACTTGGTAATTTTTTCAAGGTCGAAGTCGAGGTGTTCTTCCACAAAATTGATCGAAATCAAATCGAAACCAAAATATTAAAACCGCACACCCCTCTTAACAGCTGTGACGTATTCAGGGAGTAGACGATTGAAATCAAGAATATTCTTAAAGCCAATTTACTCCTTACTGCGTAGCTAGGGGTCTATGCAGTGAGAACACATATTAGGCATAAAACACAAGTTTAGGAGCTTGGTCTTATCCTGAGCTGATTCCAGGGAAACAACCTTTCGAGTCGTCTGCCCCACACCAAGTGCCTCCTATGTTCCAGGCCCTCGTATTTATACGCGGGCCAGAACAATAGAAGTCGCCTGAGGCATTACGTTGCGTAACCGCTAACAGGCAGGAGCCGGCTCTAACTGGTTTGAACAATAGAGCAGCCTCGTTCCTGGCTGTTGGCGTTTGGCCAACTTCCGGTGTAGACGGAAGTTGACAGGAGGCCAAGCAGCTCATGTAACTGCAAGGTGCACCGTGTGCGTTCGCACAAGGTGTGCTCTGCTATTCGTAAATAGCGTGTTACACAGCTATCGAGCTATCGAGCCGATCTAGCTTTCCATCCTGTTTATTCTCCGAGTTACCCTTTTAAGAACACTAGGAGTCCTGGATTTCTGCTTAAAATGTGTTTCAAAGAATTCTGTAGACGAACATCGTTCCCATAGGGTACATATAAACACCACGAATTTATTATTCCATTTCCCAAGTGTGTCTGAGCACTCGTCGACGAATGCGATTCAGTGTAGAACCTCCTTCCCGCTATAACGCCCACCCCACCCCCCACCCCCACCTCACCTTTTCTTTCGCGTTACATATCTCCTGATTTCTATTCCACATCCTCGTAAACTTTGAGAACCCAAATTGATTTTCATTTTTGTACAATTGGGTCGTCTGGTTGCGCGTGCCGTCCTTTGCTGTAACAATCCATCAGTTTTAGTTCTCGTGGTAACTTTGTTGTATGGAGGGGGAAAAATAAGCACATGCGTGGGTATGTGTGGCGAGTGAGGGTGGGGGGAGCAAACAGTTTGAGCATGTTCCAATTCAAATACCTGGAATGAAAAGAATAGTTGGGAGACGCTTGACTTCAGTTTATTTGATTTTTTACTGGTCTATCCCACGAATGGCGGGAAAAAGGCAAAGCTCGAAGACAGGGAGAGAGAAAGACGGAACGATCTTATTTTCAAGTTCCCGCCAAACACAACTTTTATTAGGAAGAATGACTCAGAAACGAACCGCTGAAAAATTCCTACTGGTGTTATCTACGCAGGCATCAAATATGCGTTTGGTTTCGTCCTCATTACCAACTGTTATCCAAGCTTAAATCCTGCAATCTTAACCATTATAACTAGATTCGTGACTTCGCCGCTAATCGCTACCAAAGAGTGCTGTGGTGTTTGAAAATAGGTCTACCCTTCATCGAAAATTTTCTTAATCACTATTTTTCCACGTTTCAAATTAATAATAATAATTTCTTGCGTAAAATCTTGCTCCATTTTTTTCCTCCAATTTAAGATTCAGATTATTTCATCTTGAGAATAGTATTTTTTCCGTGGGCCTTACCCTTTACCACCGTCAACTTGACGTATTCTACCTGGTAGGTGTGACGTTACTCAATTTCGTTTTTTTTAGGTCGGTTACGATTGTGTTACATCATTACTTGAATGTATATGGTATACCCTATGTATCGTTGTGTTACGAACTTGTGTATGGTACCATACACAAGTAATGATGTAAGACAACACAACCTAAAGAAAACAAAATTAGATAACGTCCCACTTATAGCTTAGAAAGTCAAGTCATGGCCAGTAAACTATACGGCCCGACCTACAACAATATTAGGGGTGGTAGAAAAAATGGCCGCCACGCTTGGCCCATTTCTCCGAGGTCTGTTCAGGAATTGGCCAAGCTAATCATCCCCCGCTAATCGCATCTTGGTGCGGTGAGTCACGACATCTGTTGGTAGCTAGTGGCGGATTTAAAAATAGTAATTTTAATTTTTGCATAGACTGCGTTACAAAGTTTATTACCTATAAATGTATTTTTACAGTTTTTTAAAGTTATCACTCACTCAGCACAGTTAAGTTATTTCTCTGCGCTAGGATAAAAAAAGACACGTTCGTGTATCCAGAAAGTGTTGCAAGTGAAGGAACGCTGGCATTTTGTATTGTCAGTTACGCCCTCGGTTGATTGAAAGCGGCAACAGGACAAATCAATCGCATCAGTGGCGTTTTCGGCGGCCATATTGCCCAACCCATTCGCGTATGCTATTTTGCATTCAAGATCCAGACGGTACTGCAGTAGAGCCCTCGTCACGTTGAAGGAGTTAAAGTTTAAGTAGCCGACTAAGCATAGGGATGAAGTAGAGGAGGGGACAGTGATGGAACTGTTTGTGATTTTCCCTGGCTGCTCCCAGTTGACTTCGTGACCAAGTTGGCCGTTTTATTTCTTGGATAAATGGTTGGGGTTGACTGGAGCGTGGGGCCACACAAGATAACGTCTCTCCAAATGAATGGAGTGAGTGACCGAGAGACCATTTACCATTTCAAGCAAATGTTGACGTGTGTTGCCCCTTCGAGACAAGCAACCACTCAAAGATAGTGCTCGTACTCAACGAAGGTCGCTGCGTGATTCCCTGGATAGTCTGTCTTTAACACCTAAGGTGAAGAAATCGTAGAAATACTCATCGACCAAAGTCGGAAAGTACAGTTGGTTGGTTTGGCACCGAATCCCGGGTATTCAGTCAGTTTCAAAATTTGAGAAAAAAAGTAGTTTTTGGAATAATTTCGCCAAAAAAGTACCAAATTTTGCGTTTCAATGACCTATCGTGTAAATTTAAAGCCATTTATGTTAATTCTTGTTTTTTCGAAAACTTTTCAATTGTGCAAATGTAAAGTTGTTAGATTAAGTAGTAATAAATAGACAAAAATCGCTGGAAGTAATGTTAAGGAAAATTGGAAATTAGCCAACAGCGAAAATCATACACTAGAAATAACGCAGTTCAGTAAGCCAACTTTATGCACTTACGTTTCGTCGGGATTGGTAGCCGGTTCGAATCCGGATCATGCCACTCCGACGAGACGTAAGTGCATAAAGGTGGCTTACTGAACTACGTTATTTCTAGTTTATGATTTTTGCTGTTGGCTAATTTCCAATTTCCTTAATATTAAGTAGTAGTCAGATTATTTTTGAAAACCCACAAATAAATCACAACAGACTCACATTCGAGGAATGTATTCAAGAAGCCATTGCCCAGAATTGTTGTATAAGGCAATGCCCATTTCAGCGTTTAATAAAGCTGCTAAAGCAAAAGCTGAACCTCAACTTTCGACGACCCCCCCCCCCCCCCAAAAAAAAAAAAAAAAAACCTAATTTACTTCGTTATTCAATTTGTATTACGCCTATGTCATTAGTTACAAATTACGGGTCTTAAAATTACTTATTTCACTCTTTAAAGGTTGGCTATTAGGTCATTATTCGGATCCAGTCCTGTTGAAAATTTGAACTCGTAGTCAATCCGTACAGTCTAAGCTTCCTTTTGTACGCTGTAGCTTGCCGTCCGGAACTGTCCGGAGACGCATACTCATGCAAAATAAGCAGGATCTAAGGCCCGTATTCCGAACGCTGACTAAAACTCGTACTTGACTTGAAATGACGTCACACCTATTAAGTGCCATTCACCACCCGATTTCTTCCAAATGTATCCAAAAGAAGTTCTGGTGGTGAATGGCACTAAATAGGTATGACGTCATTTCAAGTCAAGTACGAGTTTTAGTCAGCGTTCAGAATACACGCCTAAGGCCCGTATTTCGAACGCTGACTCAGTACTTGAACCCAAGTACGGCTCCATCAAGCACGGATTGAAGTCAAGTATGGATTTCATATTCCTAACAACAACTCGTACCCTTCTTGATCCCGATTTTTCGAGGCATGCTCAGCCGAGCACGAGTTACAGAATATTATGCTACGTAGCACACTAGATGCAATTTTAAAAATATTACGAAAAATGCTACCAACATTTGGAAAGAGTAGCATGAGGCAAACTTGTACATTTTATACAAATCTGCTAGAAGAGTACTGAAATCCGCCAACATTGCAGGAAAGGGCAACATTGTGTTGGTGATTTCGCGTTCGAGGTGTAGAGATCCAGCATTACTGCCAAAGCTTCGTCATCCGGCAGCTGTATCTCTGCGGGCCTTGGGTGTGTGGGGCGTCCTTCAATCTGCCTCTGCTAGAGGTCATTGTTAAAGTGTACCACTTCTCTTTTGTGATAATCTCGATATATCACAATAACACAGCTCGAAAGACAATGGCAACTAGTTTAAGGCCAAATTTATGAAGAATTGTTATCCTTCCGTTTTCCTTTAATTCCCGACTATGCCTCAACCGGCAAGTCTTTTAACATTTCGGCGTTAACTAGAATCTTTCCTCCAATATTCTCTTGCCGCAACGTTAGTTACATCACGTCCTTTATCTCACAATAATTCATTTTCATCCCATTAGCCAAATTAGTCGGCTTAACTTGTTAAGGCGACCGAGCGTGTAAATTTAACATCAAATCCAGAACCATTAAAACAGCGGTGTAAGGAAAGACCGTTTCTGCTTCCTTATCGTTCGCACGTCATCAATCCACCACCACCACCGATCAACTTCATCACATAACCATCTAAACTCACATTCCAGTCCTGCAGATGGCGTGCTAACGATTGTATGGTGTGCAATAGCCGTCAAAACGCGCTTTAAGCGACAGTAGATGAATTGTGTGGATGAACACTTTCGACTCGTCGATTGCGCACCAGCCATCTCGCTTACTGTATGGAAATGAAGATGGCGGTAAGTAATTCCCCATTTATGTTAATAAAACCGCTTAGTGTTTAAAAAAAAATTGAATACCTACAGGTATTCAATTTTTTTTTAAATGCTACTAAAATGTTCCTAAATGCTGCTTAATTGTTTTCAGAAATGATACTCTCAATGCTGCGCCTCGATCTTGGGTCCAAAATTTGTTACTAGCATCGAAAATGCTACATATGGTCACCTGCTTACATCGAAAATAATAGTCCATTGAAAATAATTTAATCGAAATTATATTTTAATTCACGCCCACGAACGTTCCAACAGACTGAATTCATTTGGAAGTGTGTAAAAGGAATAAGATTATCAGGAGCTTATAATAATAATAATAAACATTTTCCCACAATTGTAAGGGTTGTGAGATGCTTACATCGGGTCAGATTCGTGGGGCAGACAAACTTCATGGATCATGCTTGCCCCGACGGTGAGACCCTAATTTGGTCTCATGATAAACGCCTGCTGTGTATATCAAGGACCACGCTAGTGGTCCGCCCGCAAGTTCAATAATTGTCACACTTCATTGTAACTTCATTGTAAGAAAATCGATTATTTAACTCCTGAATTGTTGTTGCATGGCCAGTAGCATTGGTACTTTATCTGAAACCAGGGTTGAGCGTATTTCACGATGATGAGGATAAATACCGATACGGCGAAACAGTTTGAAAATTGTTGGAAATGGGCAGTCTTTGTGCCCTGACAAGCAATAGTTGTAACTGTATCAAGGTGATAAAAGTGGGTGAAGATCGTTGATTTCAGCTAACTACTGACTACTGACTAATTCCGCTCATATAAAATAAATTATGCGACAAATACGAATGAAAGTCGGTAGCGTAAAAAAAAACTTTTTACAACAACTTTTTATTGTGTATCATGGGATACACAATAATTCCTAAATAAGCAAAAATAGATTTACCTGTCTGACAATAGCTCTTCCCAACGAACAGTCAGTTGAAATGGTGATGAGTAGGATGCTTTGTTGTGTAAAAAAAAATGAGTGGTGATAATGAGTCGACTCCATAAATTTTCTTCCTTGGCACAATAATTTAAAAACGCAAAATTTCTGCCCATACATGGAAGGGGGGGGGGGACGTCATCAGGCACATAAAACACAGATTAAAACGAGGGAGCAGTGACGGCGCTAGGGGTGGGCCAGGGTGGGCCACGTCCCCCAAAATAATTCATCCCCGCGTCCCCCCTTAGCCCCAGCACTCAGGTCACCATCAGAAAAATAAATGAAAGAAAAATTGCAGGCTAAACTTGACATCAAATGAATAAACTGAGCATTCATTTTTTTTAAACTTAAGTATTTCAATTTATTTATTTATTTATTTTTGTAGCACTTTGCAATAATTCATTTTATGTGTTTATGGACCGTATTTAAAAAAAAAATTACACTGCATAGAAACTTAACGTTACGTTTAAGTTGAATTAAACGGAATAAAAGTGCCTAATGCGGCTGCCTTGAAAAACAAGTCCCTGGCCCACTCTGTTTCAGATGTACCCTCTGCCGACTCCCCAAACCATTCAGTCCTGACGCCGTCACTGCAAGGGAAGTTTAACACCTAACTAACACCAGTCGCCATTTTACCGGAAGTGGCCGCCATTTATCCGATCCTAACCACTTCCGGTAATGTGGCGGCTGATGTTGGTTGGTGTTAAACCTCTCGTGTTTTATGTGCCTGGTGACGGCCTCCATGTGTGGGTAGAAATATTGCGTTTTTTAATTATTGTGCCAAGGATGAAAATTTATGGAGTCGACCCATAATCACCACTCATTTATTTGAACAGTCAGTCTTTCTGTTGAACTGGCAAATTTACTTTCAAATCTGCCATTTTTTCTATCAATGTTTTTTTTTTTTGCAAAATTTTGACGTTTGCAATAAAAGGGGTTTTAGTTTCTTTATTTTAAGCTGGAAGTTGTTTCTGCATATATTCTTACAACAAAAAATCCGCTGAAAATTGTAGCATTTTAACATCTGGTAAAATAATTAAAATGAAAGTATAATTTATCTTAGCAAAACTCATTAATCAAGGTTCCTTAATGAGTTTTTAAGCGCGCTTACGCTCCCATGCCTTTATTTATGTTAATGCAAAGATTCGTCCCCAGCGAACACTTCTTTCTTTGTCTTGAGAGAGCAATCTTGAAGCAGTCTAATAATTTTTTCTGTTGCCGAGATTATTTAGATTAAACGACTGGAGAGTGCAGGGTTCTTACTACATGACGTTTTTGTTATTACCTGACCAATTGCACGGCTCCCCTATTTTCCTATATTTCCTATATTGTTTTTAGCAGTTCCTATATTCTTTCTATATTTAGTTGAAAATCCAAGCTGCCTGTAATTTTGGTTTTTTGAGAAGCCACAAGACACCCCCTTGATTTTGTGCTCGTATCTTCAGTTTGGAATAAATATAAGTTGCTGGAATAGTTTATCAAATTTTTAATTTGATTGCGTGTTCACATTGACGAGAGATGCGCGCGACAGATTAGGCCTAAGCAGCTGTAACAGAGGCTCGTGGTACCGTGAGAAAGCAACCTAGATATAGCATGCAGCACCTTTGTTTAAAAGTTTATTATCATGCTAGGCGATAGCAGAGTGTATAAGGTTAAAGTCCTCACTCCAGCAAAACTAAAACAAGTAACAACTCCGTTCCTATTCAATATTTTTCGATCAAACTTGGCCAGTTAGTAGGTGGGTGTGGAAGGTATATTTATACCAAAAATTATGCAATTCTGAGCAAGAGTAAAGGTAAGGAGCCGTACGTAAATTTGCAAACTGTTCACTACTTGTTCTTCTTCTTCTTGTGTGCCACCGTTTCAGAAAAAAAATACTGCACTCACCTAAAATCAGAAACATAATCTAAGCCATAATTTCCTTGGCTTTCATCCACAAAGAGACCACGTTTTCAATTGGTCGAGCCATTCCAGAGTTACGGGATACTGAACAATCAGTTTTATTGTTTTTACATTGTTTAAACATTCAAACGGTTCAAAGGGTTTTAGCGAGCGTTAACCACTTCTGGTCAACGATTAGGGAACAATGCCAATCAGCAATCGCCAGCCTCAAGCCGTAGACTGAACAATAAAAAAATGCTAACGATGCATTATTCACCAGCATTATCCTTATTACGAATTAGTTTATGAATTCTCAGCGTTTGACGTAAATTTAAAGTATCATTAATTCCAGTTTTACCAGCTTTCAATCGACATTACTGCAACCCGGTATAAAAAAGGTACAGTACACGGATTACAAACAAAAACGTCAAGTGTGTCGTCAAAAAAGGGGTATATGATTGAAGTAAAAAAAATGTACACGAATAAAAATAGATGATTTTTAATTTAATAATCCAATGTACAATTCAGAAAATTGCATCTCTTTAAGTGCTGTTGTACTTTAAGAATATTCTTCATTCGTAAAGCTCAACAGCACTTAAACAGATGCAATTTTTCTCAATTCTACATTTGATTATTTAAATTAAAAATCATTAATTTTTAACCGCGTGCAGTTTTGTTTACGTCAAATTGTTTATTGCTTCGTTTTGTTTTGTCGGGATGGGGAGGGGGAGGGGGCATATTGCTTTCACTTTACTACTTATGAGGCTAACAGTATGGCTACAAGCCTGCGTTTGTTAAACTAATGCCTGGATCCGTTTAAATCTCCCCAGCCGATGTTCCCATTATTTCTGTCTTTTTTCTGCGGTCATCTAAGAAATTGATAACAATCTTCGCGCCTGGCCTCCGTTCTGTCAAAATCCATTCCTGCACTTTTCCTTCTCACATTTATCATCCTTCCCCCCCCCCCCCCCCCCAATCGTTAAATGGACCATTCTTTTCCTGCGCTAACTGAAAACGGAAGTCGAAACATCAGTGTCCCTCCGCGATCAAATGTGACGCGTCACTGTCAGGAAATAAATAACCGCCAAGGCCATTTTGGAAAATAACCATCTTTATTTCAGTCTCGAGTCGATTTACTTCCATCGTTTCTGCCCAGGAGTCGGGTGAAACTCTATATTACGTGTTGCCATCATCGATTTCACTATCTGGAATGCCAGCGCCGAGGAAGACCCAGGCGTCAACCTCTATAGTCTAGAGGACACCAAGGGTGCCTTCGAAAATTGACACGGTTGGATCACGCAAAAGTAACTCTTGTTTGGAGTAACTCTCGTTGTTTCCACACCACACGTCACGAATTGGTAGCTTCTTAAACCCAAAAATCGTCACCAAAACGATTCGTCATCGTATCGACTCTCACTCACGTGACAGCAATAAATTACAAGATATTATTATTTCGAACAAAAAGCAGTAGTTTATTTACGTACTTGCTGTTCAAATACGTTCAATCTTTAATGACGATTTTCTGAAGCTTATTTGTAGAATTATAACACCAAATGCAACATAAACTCGCCCACCTAACATAGTGAATTAACGCAAAAAATGCAGCGTCGGGGGGGCCGGCCCCCCTCCTTGTTTCTATTTCGTTTATGATTCGTTTGCGGTGTTAGCCCCCTGTCCTCCCCAGTTAACCTCAGGAGCCAAGCTCGGCGAGCATGGTTTGTTCAGTTGTGTGGTGTACTGCCTAAAGCGTAATTTGAATGCTATATGTACAAGCAACCGTCTAAAAATAAGCTATAGATCACGGGATTATGACGCGACATCTCGCACGATCTACGCGATTAGTACATGCAACCGGGTATTTCTTCGCAAACTGGGTTACGTTTCGTATAGAGCAGTGACATTTGCCGCCATATTGGCACCAGATTGGCACCAGTATGGGTTTTGGAGGGCATAACTACAAGGTGCACTACATAAAAATGGAGGGAAAAACAACGGAAGAGCGGATTTCTTAGGCTTAAAATAACGTAGTTTTCTCCAAAAACAAACATCACGCGTTATAGGTCTAAGAAATCACTCTTCACAGCATCGGCTTCAGTATGACTCCCTTCTGTTTCTCTCTGTAGTGCCCCTTGCAGCTAACCCATTAAGACTCCAGCATAAAAAAAAGGGTTAAAGGGTTTAACGAGCGTTAACCACTCCTGGTCATCTGCCCGAAGCCCTAAGGCCCTATGTCTGCAACAGCCAGATTCCCAGGCGGCCACCCACCCAAGTATCAATCCAGCCCAAGGCTCCAGAATAGAGTTATATACAATAATACTGCGTCGTGTCACTGCTGTATAGGTCAATTTTCAAAGGCATCCCTAGTCTTTGTTCGTTTGGTCGTGGCTCGAAGCCCTGTAAAAAATCTCAATTTCCGCAGTGTTGTGCCTTTCAAATATTTAAATAGCCAAATTTCAGATTTTTTTTTCCGTTTGCAATAGATGCCTTATTGGTCTACTTTTTGCTCAGTTTCATCTAACGTCGAGTCTTGGGCAGCGCTGAACCCCCCTCCCCCCCCCTCCCCATTTCCCCCTGGGTTTGCCACTGGCTGATTCAACCATTGTAAACACAGCACGGGCTCGGTTTTGATATACATCAACAGCCAAGCTTAATAATTCACCTTTAAACATATAGTCATCGGTCGTTGAATACAGTTCACTGAGTATGACGTACTACATCAAAGCAGAACGCCATAACTGACAAAGTAGCTCCTTTTATGGCATGTGGAATAATTTCCAATGGATCACTTCACATTCCATTGTTCGGTTCACCTTTGAATATGGCTCGATATTTGTAATATACGTATGTCATGGCAGCCAAAGGCGGAAAGCGAGAAGATAAACATTGACCCCCCCCCCCTTCCCCCAAATGGAATAATGGAATGGCACACCACAATGAGAAAAAAGGCAGTGTGGACCGGAGGGGGGAGAGAAGGAGAGGTGTCTGATGTGCCAGAAAGAAACATTCAGAGCCCACACACAATATTTTTATTATAAATAGTATCAAAAAATTCCGTGATACTGCCTCTCTCCCCTACACACACCACCACCAGTTTTCCCGTGTGAGACCTCCAAATAAAAAAAAATAATCTTTGCATCTGGTTGACTCAGTTCTGTAGATTGTTACGAGTTTAATTCCGGATTTCAACGCTGAAATCATACCACCCCAGCAAGGTTACGCTGATGACGTCATTTGTGAAATCTGCCAAGCCCAAGATACAAATGACGTCAAATTGTAATGACCCATTGTCACTTCAAAATTAAAATGCATTGTTAGTTGCGATGATACTATTTAATCTGCGGCCTTGCAGTGCTGGAAACACCGGTTCTCGTCAGATCCCCGAAGTTAAGCAGCATTGGGCTGGATTGATACTTGGGTGGGTGACCACCTGGGAATCTGGCTGTTGCAGACATAGGGCCTTAGGGCTTCGGGCAGATGACCAGGAGTGGTTAACGCTCGTTAAACCCTTTTTTTTACTATTTAATCAATTGTTGTAACAATATATAGTTGTGAATTGTCTTTACTTAATGTTTGACGTCAATTGTAACGGCTCGAACTCGCTTGGTCTTCTGCCAGGTGCTCCCAACAATAACCTTGATTTCATTCCGCCATCAACTACTCCAATACCCCGCATCGAAAGGTAATTTTGGCCATTTTAATTAGAAATTTTCCCTTTTTGTCCCGTTTCCCCAAATTTAAACTCAACCCAGACCTGTCCTGTTGTTAGTGTTCCACTGCAACCCCGTAATACCAAGATTTGCCTATATAACTGAACCAAAACCCAAAATCCGCCATCATTTTAGCTAACCCCTAGTAAGCCTAACATTTGTGGCATTCTATTTTAGGCCCCAAGCTAAAGCATGAGTCACCCCCATCAATCAGGCGAGCCAGAACTTAACATCGCTCAATTTGATTATTAAAACACCACCAAAACACCACCAGGATTTTCAGCCTTATTTCATCAGTCTGGTTTCTGATTTAGAATAACCCCAACCTTTAACTTGACCCAACATTTTAGGTCCACCTTGTCCCTTAACTGTGGATAGATTTGGAGGAGCGGTAGTACGAGCTGATAATCCCCACAGTTAAAAATGATGCATCGGCCGGGAATCGAACCTGAGCCGCCCGCGTGGCAGGCGAGCGTTTTACCACTGAACCCCAACCCCAACCCCACAAAACTACAAAAGTTATGCAATCTCAAGTGTCTCCAGTTTGCGCTTTTTACAGGCTCTGCTGAGGTCCACATACAACTTAGTCCTAGGGCGTCTTTGAAAATAACCCTATGTAACTCGGAAAACGAAGAATTGCATGTGCTAATTACGTATATCGTGGGAGATATCGCATTATAATCCATGACCTGGCTAAATCTTACACGGTTCTCTGTAATAACTTTCAAATTACGCCTCAGGCAGTAAGCTATTTGACCCAACTAACCATGCTCACCGAGGTCAGTTCGTGAGGATAACTTGGGGGACAGGGGTCTACCAATTCAAAAGAACCGACTATTTACCAATCAGAAACGAGATAGAAACAAGGAGGCTTTGCATTTATTTGTTTATTTGCATTAATTCACTGGGTCACGTGGTCGAGTTTGTGTTGTGTTACGGTGTTCTAACTCTAAAAATTAAGCTTCAGAAAATAGTGGATTAAAGCTTTAACGTACGTATCCCAACATCAAGTACCTACATAAATAAACGGTTGCCTTGTGTTCCAATTAAAGGGACGGTACCGCCGCTTCACTCACGCGAAATCGCATAACAATATAGGCCCGCGAGCCGAACGTGCGGATTGATACCGATGTCGTA